>VUQH01051667.1:0-35469 GCA_015106775.1 Etroplus canarensis | reverse complement strand
AAAATAAAATAAAATAAATACATTAAAATAAAATAAAATTAAACAAATGCATTAAAATAAAATAAACCAAAGGAGAAAATACATTCAATTAAATTAAAAATAAAATAAATACATTACATTAAAATAAAATAAAAGCAAAATAAATACATTAAATAAAAATAAAATAAATTAAAATAAAAGCAGGAGAGGAAACCCAGGACAATATATTAAAGTTATTTCTAAGCCTGCCTCTGAACTCTGAGCTCTGGTCCTGGTTCTGGTTCTGGTTCTGGACTCACCCTCTGCCCACGATGAGGCGGAGCGCCTCCAGGTTACCGTGGTAAGCGGCCCACAGGGTCGGCGTCATCCCGTCCTCGTCCGGGGCGTTCAGCTCCTTCCGCGCGGCCTCCTTCAGCACGTCCAGGTACCCGTCCCGGGCCGCCCGGTGGTACCGGTCGTTCATGGCGGCACCTCGGCTCGCTCCGGGAGGGGCCGGGAGTGACGGTAACGGTCGGTCCGGGACGCAGCGGCTCCGGGCGGTCTGCGGCTGCGCGGAGCGGCGGTCTGCCGGGGTTACTGGAGACCGGCGCGAGGCGCGCTGGTTGTCAGGCAGGGGGCGGGGCCGAGAAGCCGTCAAGACACGCCCCCTTTCAGCACGGCCACGTTATTAGGAACCCTGACAGTGAGGCGCAGGTTTAACTCCCAGAGGAAACTTTCATCAGAACGTTTGGATGAGAAAAGTTTAAATCCTTTAATCTGGGTCAGTGCTGTGCAAAAATCTCGAGTCATGAGCCAAACACAGTTTGTACAGGTCTAACCGAAGTGTGAACAAATTATTCTCCAACACAGCCTGAACTCTCTGAGCCAAGCTTTCTGTCTTTAAGTATCTTCTGAAGGATGTTGGCTGCTTTTTGTTCTCTTCTCTGTCAACATGAGGCTTCATTAATGTTGAGGTCTGGGCTCTGGGGAGGCCAATCCATGACTGTTCCATTGTGTGTTTTTCTATGCAGGTAGGCTTTTACTGCACTGACAGTGTGTTTGTGATCTTTGTCATGCTGAAGAAAGAAGCTGTTGCCAATCAGGTGCTGTCAAGATGGAACTGCATGGTGATTTAAAATCTGATGATACTTTTCAGCATTAGTAATTTCATCAGTTTTGACAGATCACCAACACTACTGGCTGAAATGCAGCCCCAAACCATGATGAGCCTCCACCATGTTTTACTGTAGACACTCACTGTTGTAGATCTTTCTTGACCTCCCCCAAAGATACTGATGACAATTTGAACCAAAAGTTAAAAATCTGACTTCATCATTCCACAAGCCACTGATTTTCAGTCCAGTTCTTGTGTAATTTTTCATGCCTCCAATTTTTCTCTGTTTCCCTTCTTGACAGCCACTACTCCATTGAGACCATTTCTGATGAAGCTTCAGTGAAGAGTAGCTGGATAAACTGAAAGGCAAGATATGTTGCACAGGTCCTATGTCAGTTCTTTGTTGGAATTTTTTTCCCCCTATTTCTTAAAAACACGACTGATGTGCATTAGATGTGCATCCGCAGTGGATCATTTTTAGGCTAGCTACTTCTTCTTTTGTCCTTCACTTTTGTCCTTTTGTCCAGTTTCCTCAAATTTGGCAAAGCTTTTTGGGAGTCACCTTATTGGTGCAAAAATACCATTTTAAGCCTGTTAAATTAGGTTATCTTTGGCATTTTTTGTAAAAATGGGAACAGGGAGCCTAGACACTTTAAAACTTACAAGAAAGCCTGGCTCCTTGGATGCAAACTATAAAGAAATGAGTTGCAATTTAAAACTTTTGCACCTTACTGTAAGCAAAATATAACATTTGTTCTATTGGCTTGCATCTTTTTGCTGTGTAGAAATGCCTTCATTCAACATGCATATGGACAACATGGCTCTGCAATGCTATTAGCTAAGTTTAAATGTAACACCATCAAGGGTAGAATGGCCTGTAAGGAGGTTTCTCTATGTATATACAGACTGCATTCACTGGCAGTATGTGTTTAAATTTTGGGCATTATTATTGGTTTGTTCTTTTATTTGAATTTAATATTTGGTGTAAGATCACCAGTTCCTTTTGTTTTACTTGTCCATTGTTTAAAGGTACTCAGTCCATATTTTGCACTTGGAAATTCTGTTGCAGCACTGCCTGTTCTTGTCATTTATCATGTTTCTTCAAGGCTTTGACTGTATGTTTGGAGTTGCTGTCATGCAGGATGAATTAAGAACAGACTAAATGCATTCCTGGTGGTATTGCATGATGGATGACAATCTACAGTAGCTAAAACTTTCACACAGTGATCTATGTCACATTTTCAGGTCCAGTCCAAAACCTGTAGTAGTAACATGAAGTCAAGGTGAGAAGGTGAAAGGCAGACTCTAATTAAATTAAATGCTAGAGGCAAAAACTTCAACATGCTGCGCGTGATGACATTTGATCAGAAAGTGTGATGTGAAAGTGGACTAAAAAGGACTTCAGCATGTAAAATCTGCCACTTTTTGCCCAAAATGAATTAGGGCATGTTCATAAAAATCAAAATAACTTAATGAATTTTAAGATGTTGCTAAATTAAATTAATGCATAAAAATGACAGCATGTTTATCGAGCCTATGTGGTTCCAGCTATCCATGCCAAGATTTTATGCTTAGGCCACTGAACTTTATTTAAATGTTCAAAGGATGTCAAATTAATAAAGTTATAGTTCAGATTAGTGGCTTTATTTTACTATAAAATAAATATACTAAATCCAATAAAATTCTTCCCTGCCAACATTCGTTATCAGTTTCCTCTGAATGTGCTCTCTGAAAGAGATTTGACAGATCAATATCTTCTAGTTCTTTTCAGAGAAATGAGTTCCAGCATTGCCTTTGGCTTATCGATTAACATATATGCACACAATGACGTTAACTGGCCCTCATACTGACAAGCGCATAAAAGTCAACAAGCATAGCTTACAAAACCAGCATACAGCATGTGGCCCATGAGAGGGAATCAATATAACATTCCAGTGCATTTCACTTTGGAAAAAAACAATGCCAACAGCTGCTTCCTTTCATTATATAGATATAAATGAGTCACCTTGTGGAGGCTGACCTGATGAAGGTGCTTTAATATGTTATATTTAAGGCTCTTAAAGATATACACAAATAATGTATGACTAATGTGTGCTTTTTTTTTTTACATAAACTCATTGACTACCAAGTACACCTATTCAATATCTCGTTAATAGTAAATATCTAATTAGCCAATTACATCACAGCAATTCAGTGTATTTAGGCATGTAAACATGGTCATGATAACCTGTTGAACTTCAAACTGGGCATTAGAACGGGGAAGAAAGGGGATTTAAATGAGTTTGAATGTGGCATAGTTGTTTGCGTCAGACGGGCCAGTTTGAGTATTTCCGAAACTGACGACCTACTGGGATTTTCCCACAGAACCATCTCTAGGGTTTACAAAGAATGGTCCGAAAAAGAAAAAATATCCAGTGAGCAGCAGTTCTCTGGGTGAAAATGCCTTGTTGATGCCAGAAGTAAGAGGAGAATGGCTAGACTGCTTTGAGCTATAAAGCAAAACTAATTTAAATATCTAACTACTTGTTACAACCAAGGTTTGCAGAAGAGCATCTCTGAATGCATAGCAGATCAAACCTTGAAGCAGATGGGCTACAGCAAGAGAAGACCACACCAGGTGTCACTACTGTATGCTAAGACCAGTAACTGGGGCTACAATTCACAAGGTAAACCAAAACTGGACAACAGAAGATTGGAAAAATGTCGTCCAATCTGATGAGTCTCGATTTCTGTTGCGACATTCAAATGGTAGGGTCAGAATTTGGCATAAACAACATGAAAGCATGGATCCATCCTGCCTTGTATCAACAGTTCAGGATGATAGTGATGTAATGGTGTGGGGGATATTTTCCTGGCACACTTTGGGCTCCTTAGTACCAACTGAGCATCGTTTATTTGTGATTATTGTTACTGACTATGTCCATCCCTTTTTGACTGCAGTGTACCCATCTTCCAATGGCTGCTTCTTTTCCACATCACATTACAAAATTCAAACAATCTCAAACTGGTTTCTTGAACATGACAGTGAGTTCACTGTACTCATATGGCCTCTACAGTCACAAGATCTTAATCTAATGGAGCACCTTTGGTATGTGGCGGAGCAGGATATTCCCCATCATGGATGTGCAGTTGAAAAATTTGCAGAAACTGTGTGATGCTATCATGTCAATATGGATCAAAATCTTTGAGGGATGTTTCCAGAACCTTGTTGAATCTATGCCATGAAAAATTAAGGCAATAAATGAGGTCCAAATCGGTAATAGGAAAGTAAATCAGTACCATTGCACATAACAGGATGCCTTTCCCTCTTTAGAAGTGCTTCAGTGCTGCTCTTCCAAGTATGAAGAAAAGACAAACACCACTATCTGAAAGATCTGGCTTTCTGATTGTTGGACTCACAGCGAGAATATTGTCTAACATCATTCCAAAATCTCTGCACCTTTCAGTATATAATACTAATCAAATCGTACAGTGACTCCTCATCTTCTTGAGTTTGTCACTCACCTGCATATCATTTGCATCATCTCATATACGATACATATTTATCATCGGGGTGCGAACAGAAGAACTACAGTGAAAATGATGAGATGTAGTCGATAGGCTCTTGAAATACTTTCTAGGAAGCTATTGGAAATTTTACTGTAGCTTAGTGATTATACATAATTTATTACAAAGCATGGTCTTTACATCTCACTATTTTTAGATTTGCCCTCCCTCCGCTCCAAGCATCAAAACTGAAGATTCATTTTTGTAATTCAAGCAAGTCAGGAGAGCAGCTCAGTGTATTGGGTTAAGGAAACATTTCAGGGATCACACGCACCTGTGTACACTCAGTAACAGGACAGTCTCTGGAGGCACCAGACCGCCAAATCAGAAGTGGACACAGGTGTCAGAGTTTCACGCCAGTGTGACTCCACATTGGCCACCACTCTCCATCAAAGTAAACAACCCAAAACAAAACCTCTCAGCACTGCCACACGCACTTGCAAGTGATGAAGCACTTGGGATCATGAGTTAATCCGCATTACATCAATACAACATCATAACACAGAAGACATCATAAACAACAGACAAAGCAATAGCAGATACTGATGATAATTGATTGATATTGACCAAGGCATATTGCCAGAGACGGAGACAATAACCAACAACATGAACAGTGTTTTCGTTTCTGTCAAAAGTGCTATCATAACAAGGCATACAAATGATGTTTAGCAAACTTAAATAGACCACTAATGGGCTAAAATACAATACAATTAGATCACTGAGGAAATGTCAGACAGGCCCCTCCAAAGGGGGTTTGCCTTGCCAAGAATGCTATTATACAAATGAAGCTCTCCAAGAGGCCTTCAAGAGTTGCTGAATGAATCTTTGATTTTGCTAACCCCCCCTACAAGTCTACACTTTAATTTAATCTTATTTTCACAAAAACAGTACCATACTTTATAATATTTGTCACGTCAATTACTGTGCTCAGATGATCCTGTAACTCCTCATAATCAAAACTTCATGAGACAGTCAACTCTTTTCACATAAATTTACATGGAGTGAAATTTTTAAAACGCTGTACAGTTTTAGATCAAAATTCAGCACTTTCTGTGGAACTACAGTAATGTATCTGTAGTGAAATCTCCCCCTATAGGCACTTCACCTATTCTTTGATCAGATATTTTCAAGTCAGATGTGAAGCTTGACAGCAGTCTTGTCTCTGTACAATAAATATAAAACTGGAGCCAGAAGGAGGTTACCTTAGCACAAAATCTGAAAAAGGGGACACAGCTAGTTGTTGTTCCACAACCAAATGTAAGTGGTATTAATGTAAAGTGGAAGCAGACCACAGAAAGTTACAGAGCGGGGTCATTGAGTGCTGCAGCGCATAGTGCGTAAAAGTCGCCAATACTCTGTTAGCTTAATACCTGTAGAGTTCCAAACCTCCTCTGGCATTAACATTAGCACAAAACTGTGTAACGGGAGCTTAATGGCATGGGTTTCCATGACCAAGCAGTTGTGTGCAAGCCTTACATCACCAAGCACAAGCACAATGCCAGGTGTCGGATGTAGTGGTGTAAAGCATACCATCACTGGACTGTGGAGCAGTGGAAATATTCTGTGGAGACCACTTCGCTATTTGGAAATCCGACGGATGAGTCTGAGTTTGGCGAATACCAGGAGAACATTACCTGCCTGATTGCTCTGTGCCATCTGTATAGTCTGGTGGAGGAGGAATAATGCTATGGGGTTGCTCTTCTGGGGATGGCCAGGTCCCCTTAGGTTCAGTGAATAGGAATCTTAATGCTTCAGCTTACCAAGTCATTTTGGACAATTCAGTGCTCCCAACTTGTGAGTATAGTTTGGGGAAGGCCCTTTTCTGTTCTAGCATGACTGTGCCCAGTGGATGAGTTTG
Organism: Etroplus canarensis; assembly: GCA_015106775.1. NCBI lineage: Eukaryota > Metazoa > Chordata > Actinopteri > Cichliformes > Cichlidae > Etroplus > Etroplus canarensis. The sequence goes on along the minus strand of VUQH01051667.1, from coordinate 28,993 downwards.
GTGTGGACGAACTTGACTGGCCCACACAGAACCTGACCTCAACCCTATTTAACACCTTTGGGATGTACTAGAATGGAGATGGTGAGGCATGCCCTCTTGTTCAACATCAGTGCCTGATCTCATGAATGCTCTTCCAGATGAAAGGGCAAAAACTCCCATAGACATACTCGAAAATCTTGTAGAAAGCTTTTCCAGGAGAGTGGAGGCCGTTATACCTGAAAAGGGGGCCTAACTCTACATTACTGCCTATGGATTTAGAATTGGATGTCATAAGAGCCCCTGTATGTGTAATGTCTATATAGTGTATTTGGCATATTTCTTGACCATATGCAAAAACCTCCCGATGTTGCCAAGAATTAGTCCAGTGAACCAACAAATGGAAACAGCACATTACAGTACTTGCAGCCTGGTTTTTGAATAGCAAAACAGACAAGCTATGACATGGAAGTGAAACTTAAGAGTTGCTGGTTGTCTTTGGACAGAACCAGACTCACTGCTCAGTCTTTGGACTAGTAATTTATGCTGGTTGTAGCTTTATATTGATTGCGGGGTTATAAAATAAATCTTCTAGTTAATACTTCATAAGATAATGCTGAACGCAATCACAAATCTATTCCTTTACAGATTTCAGAGGTTTGAGGCTATTATATTAAATCAAAAGAAAGATTTTTCAGAAAAATGTAATATAGAAGATCAGATGAAAATTAGATCACTGGATAAATCTAAAGTAGAATCAAACCCTGATGCAAATTTTCCAGATTGCTCCAAAGACTCCATGCTGGGCCCAATGTGACTGTGATTCACATCTAATGAAACCCCCAGGGCCAGCAGCCAACATCTGAGTGAGGTTACCTAGCTACAGTACATGCAGGACCACTTGAGCCCTGGGACCATCTCTAATTACAGAAGGTAAAAGAGAAAGGAAAGATGAGGAAAAGAGGCAGAGACACCATGAGAAAGAGAACAGAGTAAAATAAAGAGATGGAAGCCACAGCTGCTAAGCTTCCTGTTGCCTCTTAGAGCAACTCGAGAGTTCGACGGCTGCTTTCCCCACACCACCTAAGGGTATCCCACTAGCATGTGTACCAAACCTAAGAATAGCATTAAACACCCACATCATGAACACTTCTCATCTGTTCTTAAAATAAAACAATCCTTTTAATTGTAAGATAGAGAAGAAAAGATGAAGCAAAGTGATCCCAATGCCTGGACTGGAAACTTGAGTCAAGCTTACCCTTCCCAAGATGTGTTTAGTCCGTGGAGACAAAGGAAGCTTGTCAAGCACGCCAAAGGGAATGAAGATCATGAGCTCAGAACTTTTGAACAGCCAAGGGTGTGAAACACCTGATGATTTCTGAAGTGCTGACATATATACCTGTACTCTACAACAATGTGCAACATTTGGTGGCTGCAGTGCAGTGTGTGGTGCTAACTGAGTCACTTCACGCTCACTGAACACATCAACACATCGGGTGTTCCACATAGAGTCATAGGAAAAACTCTTCAGCCATCAAATTGGCACCAATGTGACCAATACAGTCACGCAGAGGTCAGAAAACACAAGCAGAGGGCGTTGCACTCCTACTGTGTATGCAAACATGCTTTCATAAGTATCAAGTGCAGCCGCTGCATGATTCACTGCTGACAAAAGATGAACAAAGGAAGAGAAACACATCACACAAATGGTTCTGGCACAGACCCTGGGCCCAGTCATTCTTAATCAGTTAAATGTATGGTCAGATAGCTGGTAATTCAATTCACATGCAAGCTCACTTAAGACACTGCACTGACTGATATTGATTTCCTGACTGACTTCAACTTTTCTGGTCACTTGTAGGCAACTGAAATAAGCTATTGGGACAATCTTGACATATCATCTGCTATAGAGTTATTATGGTGAACTTGCTTGCAGATTTTTGGAACGAGATAATTTGGAATCACGGAGACAATTTAGAGTCATATTTCTGTCCACCTTGCAAATGTAAGACCATTATTAAATACCTTTTAGCTCCGTTTTTAAGTCTAACAGCTCCTGAGGGGAATATCTGACTGACTGTGTACATCAACTAGTCATAAAGTCTCAACCTGTCTTTGGTGCTGACAGTGTTTTTTGACTGAAAATAACAACAACTGAGTTAATCAATAAAAATAATAACAATTTTAAAAAATGAGCAGAAAGACACTAAAAACCTCCACAGAACTGAGGGGAACTGAGTAGTTGAAACTGTGATAGTATATATGAGTTTGTTATTACAAACTATTGCTAATATAGAAGTATTAATTTCAGCAGTTTCATCCACGTCAGCCTGCCAAATAAAGGTTAAACCCCCAAATATAGTTCTTTACCTTATTAAGGAAAACATGTAGGGTGATCAGATGTCCTTCTTCATGTGCAACTGCACAGAATTTTTATCCCTTGTCTCCCTGTCCCACATTTTGACTGGCTCTCTGCAGGACATGCACTGTTCTTAAGTCAGACTTTCACCGGATACATGTGAAGAAAGCAGGGCAGGGATTGCACAGAAGCAACAGTATAGACTGAGAAAAGAAATTGTTTCTCTCTTTTAGTAGAGTTATTTTTCAGTGTTGCACACAGTATATGCATGTGTCACACCTGCCATAAAAATTACTAAATTAACAGATATAGCTCGAAAAAGGCATGCCAATCTACTGCCATCCCTACTGAAACCCAGAGATGGTTACTAGACAGAACAGCAGTGGAAATAACTGAAATAAAAAGAGAATACAGGAAAGATTATTGCATGATACCATAAGGACAAACTTCAGCTTCCTTCTATCTTTATTGTACTTACTTAGCAAGAGAGGTGGAAAACATGCATTCAAATATAATATATATGGCCTTTACATAATAAATGTCAGTCTGTTAACATGTATTATTTTTAAGTTAGATATGAAAATGTCAGGCCACCTCCCAGCATTGTAAACGTGTCCCACACAAACACAGTGTTTGCTCCACATTTAGCTTGTGGGGTTCTGCTCACCCTAACAGCATGCTGTCACCAGTGAGCACCTACAATTACAGAGTTAGACAAAAACCTTTTTGGCTTCATCCAAAGCCTGAAATAATAAATATCCTGCAAAATCTCTATTGTCAGCTGTGCAGAAAGTTACAGGAAAAATATAAAAGAAGACTTAAATAAATAAATACATGTTAGTTTGCATCCAAATTTCTTTAAACTGTTTTCTGTTTGTAAAATTATCATCATTTTTAAATTGTAGAAACAAGATACCTGCAGTCAAATTAATATACTAAGAGCTTCCTTTTCAGACCCATGCTCCTGAGCTGTGTACTTCTCTTACACAACAGCAATACACAGTGAAGTCTCATCTGTTTCTGCACATTTTAGCACTTTGTTGTGTGTGCACTGGTGAGAGATATCTGACTAGAATACAGTCAAACTGTTTGAGTGGTTTGGTGTGAAGCGATCATCCCCTACACCATTCAACATTCCTCTGTGTATCGTGCATCCACACTATGGGGAAAGCACAATCCAGCCTCTACACAATAACACCCACAGGGGTTATTGCTTGTGTCCACTTTGATCCCCTGACTCACTTTGTAATGATTGCTTCTCCCAGTAAGGAGATTTAAATCTGCTTCAGCCTTTCCACCAATCCAGGATTTAGAATAGAAGAAATGACATGAAACATGGTTAGAAGCTGTGACAAGCTGTTCTTCATACCCTGGAGGATGTGGTAGTTTGAAGTCAATCTGAAAAGAGGAAGACTGCAACTTATAGAAGTTGTCCTGGGGGGTCAATACTCAACTATACAAATCAGAACGTCCAAAGATTATTAACAGAGCGGAAATAAAAACATATTTCTGTTTAATTTGGCAGACTTTATTCTTTACTTATTTTTATAATTGCTAAAAAAATCTGACCATAAGTTGTTGCTTCAATTTGCAAAGTTGTTTTATCTTCATTAAGATGCTATATTTTGGAATCTTTTTCCTAATTCATTATTTAAATTTGCACATTTTCTGAATCAGTTTGGTAGATTTTTTTTTTAAATTAGCTCCTAAAGCTAACAACTTTATTTTAATTTAAAAAAAGTTTTCGTGGTTCTATACTATATGATGTTTCACAGCACAGACTCCTTCACGCGAAGCAATGTTTTTAGGAGTCAGTTCCCACAAACATGCTACCTTGTGTCACAAATTCTTACCTGAAAAAACAGAAAAATCCTAAGGAATGCAGTAATGTGACATCAAAGGCAGTAAAAAAGAATATGAGCTATGTTCCCACCATTTACATTTAGTTCAGTTTAAACTTTAGAAAATCGTGAAAACAATTTCCCAGTTTTCAAAAGTCTACGGTGTCCTTTTTTATTTAGCCAGCAGTCAAAATGCCAGAGACACACTTAGTCATTTTACAATGATATAACACAGAAAAACACAAAATTTCATATAATTTAAAACTGAAGATAGACTCAAAATTATTTGTCATTTGTCAAATAACTCAATTTCCTGTATTGTGTCTTGAACTAAAAAAAGCAATTTGAAAGTGTCATATTGTCATAGTGACATAATATAAATGATTCGGCTCTATATCTGAATCTGCCACAAACTATTTAGCTGCATGATTCTTTCACTGGACCTTATTGAGTTACCAACACGTGGAAAGAGAAAGGTGAGCCTACAGCTTGTCTTTCACCTATAGCAAAGTCTTCTGAGTGTCAGTGCTTTTGTTCAAGGCATAGTCCCACAATAACCCGTGATTAACAACTAAGCTGTCCTTAATGTATAGTAAATGCAATGCTTGCAGTGCAGGCCCGTGTCAACAGATCTCACAGACAGGATATACAGCATGGGATACTTGAGGTGATCACAAAGAAACCTGAAAAAACCACTATGAGCAATAAAAAAGCTTTGAGAAAAAACAGTGCAACACCTAACAGTACAAGCTCTAGAGAGAGAAGTAAGCTGCTGATTACACAGAAACAAGAACAGGTTGTGTGTAATTTTTCTATTTTTTTTTTTTTTTTACCTTTGGCTTCTTAGACATGCTCGTTCTCCCACAATGCCTGGGACACCTGTGTCTCCTCTCCGCTCCACAGCGACTGTAATGAATTATGCAAATCCCTTGGTTTTTGTTCAGAGTACCATGACCCAGGGGTGCAAGCAGCTGACGCCTGGCATAAAAAAGCCAACCTCTTTGCTTCAGTCAAAAGGGATAACATTGACTGCTGTGCTGCCTGGGAAGTTGCTCTTAAATACAACTAGTGTCACTGCTGAGGTGAAATCTAGAGGAGACGAAATGAGATGTGTATCCTCGAGAGCTCTTCCAACAGCAAGTGTCATGCCTCATGTGGAGTGAAGCTGGGGGAAGAGTCTCTCTGAGGCAGATCACACCCACACAATGACTTGGGCAGGAGTGGACACACAGTCGAGTGTTTGAGCTCTGCGGTGTCATGGTTAGCTCTGAAGTGTTTTGTTATGTTTTGTTTCTTTAGCTGGCTGGGCATTAAGCTTTAATTTGATAGCTATCATCTGTTGCACGGTCTACTTAAATATGTGACGATATAAAATACAGACTCAAGCACACCCCCCAGATACACAAGCATACCTTAAAACTCCAGAAAAACCGTATCAGCTGTTAGAGATGATAGTCAGCCTCAGTGCCACTGAGGAGTCTGTGACGCTGAGCTGCAGCGGCAGAGCTGACCACTGTAGTAAAACATGTGACCTCCTGCAGCTGTTCACTGCCAGACAGACAGTCAGGCAGTAACAGCACCATCTGGAGTTCTAATCCGCCTGGCACTGCCCACCCCTGTGATTATGAATGTGGCCCTCAAAGTCATTAGGCTTATTGGGCAGACAAGGAGATACTTGGAATCAGTGCACTGCAGAGGTGCTGCAACTGCATCAGGAAGGTCAAGCGTTTCTGAATGAAAAATAGCAAAATTGAACATATGTGTACAAAGGTTTGATATAATGACAGTTAAAAGGGAATCAGGATGGAAGGAAACAAAAAGCTAAGCCAGTATTTATTTAATGTGGCAAAATTTTGGTTAAAGGGCTATTGGTCTATTTGTCGATCCAACACTTGGGTCCAGAGGAACAACTACTGGCTAGATTAAGACTGAAAGTCTGTGAATTTTTTAAATTAAGCTCACTAAATTTTGATTTCTGGAAAGCGATATTGCCGCCAAATGGGTCTAATGTAATAGTTGGGGCTTTGAGCACCATATACAGTGGCTTGCAAAAGTGACCCCTCACACACACACACACACACACACACACACACACACACACACACACACACCTCCCCCCTGTGGCATTTTCCCTTTATTTTGCATTAAATCCTGCAATTTAAATACAGGTTTTATTTTATGCAAAAAATGTTACACAAAATATTTAAAATTAGTGAAATGAAGTTAAGAAAATAAAACACAACCTATTTTAAAAATATCTAATAAATAAATACATAAACAAAAATTCGTGTGTTTGTATATTTTTACCCCCTTAGCTTGAAGCCAATAAATAAGATCTGGTGCTACCAATTACATTTAGAAGTCACATATTTAATTAATTAAGGTCCACCCGTGTGCAATCTAAGTGTCACATGATCTAAGTATACAGTATATACACACCTGTTCTGAAAGGCCCAAGATTCTGTAACATAATCAAGCAAGTGACACCATGAAGACCAAGGAGGTCTCCAAACAGGTCAGGAACAAAGTTGTGGAGAAGTACAAATCAGGTCTGAGTTATAAAAAAATATCTGAAGCTTTGAAAATCCCAAGTAGCATCACTGAACACAAAATGGAAAGAATATGGCACCACAACAAACCTGCCCAGAGGGGACTAGCCAACAAAACTCATAGACCGGGCAGGGGGCTTTAATCAGTCAGGCAAAAAAGAGACCGAAGATAACCCTGAAGAAGCTAGAAAGCTCCACAGTGTAGATTGGTGTATCTGTCCGTAGGACCACTATAAGCTGTGTACTCCACAGAGCTGGGCTTTACAGAAGAGTGGTCAGAAAAAAGTGACTGCTTATAGAAAAAAATAAGAAAGCACATTTAACTTTCCAAAAGATGTGGGAATCTCCCCAAACCTATGGAAGAAGGTCCTCTGGTCAGATGGGACTAAATTTGAACTTTCTGGCCATCCAGGAAAACACTATGTCTGGCACCAAGCCAACAGCTCTCATCACCCTAAGAACACCATCCCCACAGAACAGCATGGTGGTGGCAGCGTCATGCTGTGGGAATGTTTTTCATGGGCAGCGACCGGAAAACATGGAAACCAGGAAACCTGTTTAAGTCTTCCAGGGATTTGGGACTGGGACGTAGGTGCACCTTCCAGGGTTACAATGACCGTAAACATACTGTTAAAGTAAGAAAGTTGTTTAAGGAAAAACCTGTTAAAGTGTTCAAATGGCCTAGTCAAAGCCCAGACCTCAATCCAATTGAGAATCTGTGGCAAGACTTAGAATGCGCAAAAATCCCAGTGGCTAGATATGTCAAGATCATAGAGACATACTCTAGGAGACTTGCAGTTGTAATTGCTGAAAAAGGTACCACTAAAAAGTACTGACTTTCTGGTTTTTTTAATTATTAGATATTTTTAAAACATGTTATTTTTTTTATTTCACTTCACAAATTTTTACTATTTTGTGTGAAATTTTTGCATAAAAATTAATTTAAATTACAGGTTAAAGTGCATAAAATAGGAAAAATGAAGGGGGGTGAATACTTTTGCAAGCCACTGTAGTTCTATTATATTTAGCAAAAGGCAGCAATTCATACTAAAATAATGTAGATGGATAAATACTACTACAGTCCAGTGGAAAAATAGATTAATTGGATTTTTTTATCCCTTTAATTTTATGAGCCCAAAATACAAATAATACAGAAACAAATATGCCTCAGTCTATTTTCACGTCTCCTCACTTACTGAAACTATTGAATCTAATTAAAAAAATAAATAAAACCGACCCGATCTTAATCTCATATAACTAGTAACAGGCAAAACTGCAATGATACTATCTTCTGACTGAACTAATACTGCGATACAGCACCATGAAACCAGGCCTTAAAGTATTTTAAGGTACTCAACTTTGCAGCTCTGTCTGTACAGAAACAGTCAGGTTCAGTCAGTGTGAGTACAGAGAACTGGGTTGCAGAAAGCAGCAGCATGACATATTCGCCATATGGGTAGGTTGAGGGAAAGTAGAGCAGTGTTTCCCTCCGGAGGAAAACACATAAGTACATCTCTATTCATGCACATGTGCACATGTACGATATGATGGACAAAAATGCTAAATATTCACAGAGTAAAACATGAATGCTTTTTTTTAGGAGAGCACAATATGATGTATAGGGAGGAGAAATAAGCACCAGGTTCTCCATACCAGTATAGTGTCACTTGTACCTGACTTACAGTAACTTAACCAAGAGAGGTCATAAATTGCGAACAAATAGGAGGCTGAATCAGAAAGACAAATATCCACAAAGAGACGGAAAATGGATTTGGTAGTAAACATAACTCCATCTCCTACCCTCGCCTCCCTGCCCCACCCCCCTTTTCCCAAGTAGCTGATTTCATCCTCGCAAAGCCACTCTCACTCTAATCTGCCCTGATCCGTTTGCACTGGCAGAGAATCAGATATCAAACTTGCAAACGTTAAAGAACCTGCAAGATCTTAGCAGAAAATGTGGGGTTTCTTGCTGGCAATACTAAAGGAATACATTATTCTTGGAGATTTCAACTTGAGTTGCCTTCATCTACAATTTCAAATCATCAACATCTGGCATATGTCCTAGCAGAGGCAGAGTTGGCAGACTGATAACCAGATTTCATAAAGTGGGTATGTAGTAGCTCGTAGTTATATAATACCTAAATCTCTAAGCCTCTTTTTGGAATAGCCACTGAATATAGGAGCATCAAAAATCAATGAAAACACACTGTAATAGCTGCTACATAATCTGTTAAACCAGAAAATCTTATCAATAGTGATGCAAAATGTTACATAGTTGTCAGCAGTTTTTAAAATACCGAAGAACAGACAGTAAAAACACACATGACAGAGTAGTTCAAGAGATGAGAGAACACTCACTCTACACTAATACACCTCACTTACCCACGAGACATTTTTATTCTTGGATTGTTTGATCATGGCAACAAGAGGAAGGCCAGTAACGTGACGAGAGGAGAACCTCCTCAGTAGATTTTAGCCCCACACCCTGTTGCCTGGTGAGGTCTGTGCAGGATCAGGGGTGACTGTCGGGGGCGCGTTGCACTCAGCCATAGGCCATAATGTGCCCTGCAAACCTGTGAGCCCAAAATGCCTGCTCTGACTGAATCCAGCATCTGTTAGGGGATCACAGCACACTACACACAGAGTTTTCAGTTTTTTGTTTTTTGTCAGGCTCCTTTACAAGAAAAAAAACCAAAACCAAAACAAAAAAAAACAAAGTCCAGAAATATCCAGCAAAACTCAAGAGTCTCTTCTTCCTAACAGCACACAGTGACCTGATGGACTGATTATGTATTTGAGCTGAGTATGAATATGAAACATCCCAGCAGGTTTAACCCCGCCCTGCTGAGCCACAGCATGCACCCAATCAGATCTTTGTGACCAGCTCCCGAGGGTGAGCTTATAGAAGTATTAGGATGAACATACTGACTCTGTGAGGGAGAGCCTTGACTGGCAGGTCACTGACATGCACAGATAATCAGAAAATAAATAAGAGGGAGCAGTAGAGCAAAACTTCAAGTGATTGACCCCCATCTTCATCTGCTGTAGGTGCCTTGCCCACTTATTACCTTTCCGTCTTTTTTGTTTTATCTCTGCTCTCTTCCTCTCCTCCACCTACCTAAAGTCGCTTTCCTTCCTCTACACTCTTTCCTCCTTCCCTCCTTCCCTACCATTCTCCATCTCTCTCCCCACTCTCTGGGGTACATCTTCTCACCCAGCTGGTACCTGTTGTCATGGTACCACTCTGCTAAGAGATAAATAGCATGACAGGCAGTTAGAAAAAGCTCAGTGACTCCCTCTTTGATCTCTTTTCAGTCACTGATTGCGCTGCTCTCTAAATGCCTCTAAATGTTATGCTGCCATTCTCTCCACTGGACTTCAGTCTCAGCCTCCTCTCCAACATTGCACCAGCATTTTCTCTGTACACGTTTCGCAGTCTGCTTGTTCAAGTTGATCCTGACAACTCGTAAAAGATCAGTGAAGAGTTTTAATGCTATAAATGCTGATTTGAGTGGCTGCGCTCAGGAGAAATTGAGCCACAGAGCAGCAGGCAGATATTTGGATCAGCAGTGGCAGCAAAGGCTACAGACTGTACATAAACAACTAGAACAACTAGTGTTTGAAAAGGAATTAAAAAGGTGTCAAAACAGCTTGCAGCTTTTTATAAGGAAACAGTGTTTTGTGAGTGGGGATCAGTCTTTTCTTAAAACTCTTTGAATTATATCACAGATGCACCCTCTGTTTAGTTACTCTACACTTTGCATTCTTTATTTTAGTTATTTTAGAGTGTCTGGTGGAACTTGCTTTCACAGTTTTCAAGAAATTTCAATTTTATTTGATTTTGTTTTTCTATATTGCTTTTACTTCTGTCAAGGAAAAACTTCAGATTGTCACATGTTGTAAATGGTAAATGGGCTGGTACTAATATACTGTAGATTTACTAGTCTAACTGAGCAACCAAAACATTTTTCCCCACAACAAGCCTCATTCACTCCCATTTTTATACAATGCTTCATTCTATCCCTATAAGCACACTTAACTAATCACACACTTTCATACTCTGATGAACACATCAGGAGCAAATTGGGGTTCATTGTCTTTCCCAAGAACAGTTTGACATGTAGACTGGGATTGAACCAGCAACCTTCCAATTAGAAAAGAACCTGCTGTACCTCCTGAGCCAAAGCCTTGTGAAGTTAGAGCTTTTATTTGGCATTTTTGGCAAACAGTGCAGTCAATAATTTTCTTTTGACTGACCAAACAATTTATTGACTACTTCTAGCAGCTGTATGCTTGAACACTTTACATGATATCTGAGTCTATCTTGTTTTTAGCTGATGTATACAGTTGCTTTTCTGTGGAAAATCTTGGATACCGGTGAGACCGGCTCATTAATATAATCAATTCTGACCACAAAATTACAAACATATAGTGAAAACTCTCGCTTTAAAGTAAGACTTTACTCAGCTCCTGATCCATTTTTAACATCTGCCGCTCTAATTAACTGTCTCTAGTATCCATATGGGCTAGCAGCCCTCCTCTGGTGCACAAGGTTGTCTGCATCTCTCTGCTGTTAATTGGCCTCAAAGAACATCTGCTCCTGTTTTAAGTGATGCTCAGTTTGGCCCGGGTGCCCTTTCTATCAGAGGTGCCAATTTAATGGGTGTGAGTTGAGCAAACCACTCTGCTAGCACTCTTATGTCAGCACGATCTGCACACATCTGAATATCTGTGGGTTGTTAGTGGAAAAAATGACACAAAGTGAAAAATAAAGATGAGAAGTGAAGGCATGTATATAAATTCACAGCAAAGAGTATTAAAATGAGCCTAAAAGCAAATAACTACCACAGCTCTACCTAGAGCAGATGGTCCCTTTAAAAGGCATGTGTTTTACTAATATAATACAACAATAACTGGAATTACTGAAAGAAGTTTACCAGAAATGACAAGCCTTGCAAAAATTGATGACAGCACTTCAGCCCTCAAAGCAGCTGCTTTCCACTGATTGCAGCAAACCAGCCATCGTGACATGCTAGAGAGAGACATGGCTAAATTAACCAAATTACTTCATAAGAGTCTCACACAGCAGGATGCAAAGCCACAGTCAAAATATAGTTACAGACAGTTGCCATACAGTAGCAGGATGTTTGTAATGACAAGAAAGAGAGAATTTTATAACTATTTCTCTTCTCTAATGTTTTAGGGTGTTCTTTAAAGGATAACCCTCTGGTAACAAAGATATAGCTCCTTGCCTTCAATGAAATCCTCAAAATATTATTCATCTGGGAAAGATTTTAACACAGAATATATATTATTTAGTAATCAGCCAAAAAAGAACAGTTTCTGAGACACGCAGAAATGACAATCCAAAAGTGTCCCTGTAATATTTTGACCTTTTTTTTTTATAATGAGGTCTCTCTTCTGATGACATGTTAAGTTTTATAGGCACTCTGTGCTTTGCACGTATTGGAGGTATTGCCAAGAAATCAGGTCTTGTGACTTTGATGACAGCCTGAATTTCTTCTCAAACATTGTCAAAATGTTTATTTGTCAAAAACTTTAGCTCATGACTAAATGCTTGCTAAAAAGAAAAAAAAAACTCCCATTTGAAAAAGTATCAGCCATACAAACTTCAATCTCTTTATGTGCAGTGCTGTATAACAGTACAGACACATTAGCATAGCTATGTAGACTTGTATCTTAGCTTGGGTGCAGTTTTTAATGGAAAAAGCTCCAGCATGTGTGCTTTTTCTTAATTTATGCATTTCTCCTTTGTTGTGTAGCTGATAGTAGAGACACACCAAATACAAAACTATGTCACGGATATCACAGTTAAGCAGTATTCGTCTCAAGTTCTTGTCACATCACAACGCCTTGAGTAAGGCAAGCAGGCAGACAAACAGAGTCTGCAGGTTGATGGTCTCATGACTGACCTTTAATTGTCCTTTCCTTTTTGGCTTCCTTTCTGTTCTTCCAGGAAACTGATGGCTGGGGCTTACCAGGGGAGTGTTCAAACCTGAAAACGGTGTGGAAGATTTTTCTTTGCTCTGATTTAGTGGGTGTGACATAAGTGTTACCCTATGTATATGGTCCCTGTGAAGGAGCTGCCATAGGTAAAATGCTTGGGTAACCAAAAGAGAGTTTAAAACGTTTTACTACATGTTGTTAGGGTGAACGCTGCCCTGGTTTACAGATGCAAAACACCTGAGCAGGTTGAGCTCAGGGGCCCGGCAAATCTCACTCATTCACCAGTCACAGTGCAAACACACTGACCTTCTGATAGGCCATGCAATAATTTGTATCTATTATTTTCCAGATTAAAACATTTAGCCTCATTCAAAGACTATAGGTGGTCTCAGTCTTCTGTCACATACTTGCTGCAGTAATCATGATTTCTCGTAACAGACAATCTTTATCAGTCACACTATTATAAATACCGTAGATTTCACAGGATGTGAGATGCATCTTCCCATCCATGACTTCATTGTTTCCAGACCACTGAGAGGTTTAAAACTCAGGCTGCCAGTTGTAACTGAAGCAGGGTCAGTGCACACTGTGTCACTGACATCAGTGTTTCCGAGCCGGAGTAGAGCTTTTCTCTACATAGGCTTCCACAGATACTGTATAGATCAAACTTTCCAGTCCAGTGGTGAGGTGATAAATTATGTAAAAGCAGTAAAAATCCACCTAAATCCGAGACATTCCTTATAGGCTCTGTGGCCAATTAGCTGCCCAGTTTCCGGACATTTCCATATTCTCTGGAAATGTGAAAGAACGCATGACTGCTGCCAAGGAAACCCTGCTCCAGTTTACTCTGCGCTGGCTCAACACTCCTCCCTGGGCATGCATCCTGATGCCTGGAAAACTGGGAATTCCAGGTCACACTTTTGTCATGGGAGCTCAGCTCACTCACCACTAGCACACACATATATGCAATAGTCTCTGGGAAAAAATTATAGCTGTCTGAGTAATATTCCAGTATTTTCTTTTTCTTACACTCCATGTGATTTCTTCGTACATCTAGCAGGTCAGACTTTTCACTTAACTACATTTCTTGAATAAACTGGCACAAAATTTTAAACAAAAGGCTGGATACTACTGAATTTTATCATGCCTGACTTTTCCTCTCTTTCCACCATGAGGCTCATGTTTCTTTTTTCGATTAAATAACCAGCAACTGTGAAATCTGGTAAGGACATTCATGTTGCCAATAGGATTAATTTTCATCACCATTTAATTTCTTATTTATAACAAAACATCTGTATGACTTATGCCAATATGACTCACAACATGTCAGCCTAGTTTGCACTTTGTGTTTAGTGGTAAAAGCAAATGTTAACATACCAATATGCTAAACTAAGCAGTAATGACTAAACATGAGGTCATTACCTGTTTTTAGGTTGGTTTATTTATCAACACGCTTAAACAGAAAGTTACAGATGAATTGGCACAAAACTTTTACAAGTGGTGGTATTGGAACCAACTTAGGAGTGATTAAGTTTTTGAGGTAATCTGGATCTGGAGCCAGGATTTTTTCTGGAAGGATTCTCCAACATTGCAAAATAGGGCTGTCCAGTCTTGGCGGCAGTATGCAGTCTCAGATCCCTTGTGTTAGCAATGCTTCTGTGAACTTGATAGCATGCTAAAGTTAGCATGTACCTTAGAGCCTTGCGGTAAGACCTCAAAGAGCTATCAGTAACAATTAGGTCAGTGTGAATTGTGTACATTTCGAGTCCAAGGCACAACAATGAATAGGCCAAAATTTCAACGCACACTTGTATTCATATCTTTGTAAGATAGCCTCTACATCATATGGCATGTGGTCAGTTCTTGATTGACTGTTTTGGTAATTTGATTGTAACTGATTGACAAAGACACTTTTTGCAGTAAATTTGTGGTATTTTGACTTAGCATGAGGCCTGTAATTTCTTTGTGCAAGGTGTCACCACTCTACTAGCATTTACCTTGTTTACTTCAGCAGACACTTTCACATAATCCACCAAACAGTCTTGCAGCATCTGGTCCAGATGCAGTACTTTTTTAAAAAAGGCCAAGTTATTCTCAGACAGAGATGTCTGGTACTCCAAATGCCTCTTTACCTTCCTACCAGCAAATGATGCATTCGATCAGAGGGCTACTAACGTTTTTCTAAATGCTGCAGCAATGAGATAGGTAGCTTTTATGCACAGATAGTATAAAAGATATAAGTAGCTTCTGGTTCTGAAAAGTGAAGCCAATGCGCAAATTACGTAAACCTGCATTCTTTTTAATGGCCACCAGAGTGGGTGACTCCTCTGGTTGCAAAAAGAGTTCTAGTTATACAGAAATCTATGGGAAAATGGCCCTCAATGCCCTTGCACTTTGCTGATGAGGTTATGTCCTCAGTTGCTATTTTTGGGTCATACTGAATAGAACTTTAAGTCGATATTATAAATGATGGTCATTCTAAGAGTCAGAAAGGAGGATTATCCAGGGTATGCTCACTGCCTAATGCTTATGTGGTTTCACAGTCAGCTCCACCTCTAGCTTGTTAAATCCACATTCAAACTATGAAGAAAGCAATGGTCAAAACAATCAGGTCAAAGTTTTTTCCTTATTAACTTCTTTGCTGTGGAAATTATTACATACAGCGTGATGATACCATAAATTAAGAACTCATTTATAACTTTTTTGCTTTTTTATACTGCAGTAACGATGTCTGGTTTTCATGAAATCCCAGAGCACCCCTGGACTTGCCTCATGATTCCCTATTTAGGAAGCGCTGCATCAGGTGATAGTCAATCACATATTTATAAACCACATGCCACATACAATGCCTATAAAATGTATTAACCCCTCTTGGATGTCTGACCATGTTATTGTTTTAATGAATGAAATTATGGTTAATATAATTTGGCTTTTTAACAAAAATTTGCATAAAAGCTTTTGTGATGCCAAACATAAAACAGTTTTACAAACTGTCAATTAATTAAAAACACATAAGGTTAAATTAAATATTAACCCCTTTTATAGGGACTGACCAAATTCAACAGAAGTCCAGTTAGTTGATTCCAGCAGTCTCACAATTAGTGAAATGGAGATCACCTGAGTGCAGTTAATGTGCATCAAGTGATTGCACTATAAAAACTGTACATACGACCACTGTTGCCTGGGTTCTTCACCAGTCAAAGTTGTATGGGAGAGTGCCAAAAAAGCCACTGTTGAAAAATGCTCATACAAAATCACTCCTAAAATTTGGCCAGAAGCATGTGAGAGACTCCAAGGTCAATTGGAAGAAGGTTCTTTGGTCTGATGAGACAAAAACTAAACTTTTTGGCCATCAGACTAGATGTTATGTTTGGCAAACACCAAACACTGCACATCACCACAAACACACCATCTCCACTGTGAAGCATGGTGGTGGCAGCATCACGTTCTGGGGATCCTTCTTAGCAGCAGGCCCTGGAAGGCTTGTAAAGGTAGAGGGGAACATGAATGCAGAAAAATATCACCAAATCCTGGAGGATAATCTGACTCAGTCTGCAAAAAAACTACAGCTTGGGAGAACATTTATTTTCCAGCAAGACAATGACCCTAAGCATATAGCAAAAGCTACACAGAAATGGTTCAAGGACAGCAAAGTAAATGTTCTGGTTTGGCCAAGTCAAAGCCCAGATCTCAATCCAATCAAGAATTTGTGGCAGGGCTTGAAAAGAGGTGTTCATGCCTGATCTACGAGCAACCTGACAGAGCTTGAGCTGTTTTGCAAGGAAAAAAGGAAAACAAATTACAGCGGCCAGATGTGCCAGCCCGATTGAGACATATCCACACAAAATTCTAAATGCTGTGATTGCAGCCAAAGGTGCATTGACTAAATACTGAACTAAAGGGGGTGAATATTTCTGCAAAATCTTATTTTAACATATATTTTTAATTAACTGACATTAGTTTGTAAAACTGTTTTCACTTTGACATGAAAGAAGCTTTATTTGTTTTTGCTAATCTTATCAAAAAAGCCAAATTATATTGACAGTTATTTCATTCATTATAGCAATAAAAGGGTGAAACATCAAAGAAGGGTAAATATTTTTTAAAGGCATTATATCCCTGACTATAAAAAAGACACTGCGTTACACTCTTTGCCATGTACTTCTAAGGAGTTTACCAACTTTTATGTTTCAGAAAAAAACTTGCATTTCTCAGATAGTACTAGCTACCTCTGCTACATCATGGTAAGTAAGAAAGCCTAGAAGACAAAGGGAGATTGGAGTAGGCCCTGCTGTCTTCAATTAACTGAGTTTCCGTGAGGAGTGTCTGGGACTGGCTACTCAGCTTGTCAGACGGAGTCCCATCCGGCCGGGTCTCCGTGCTCCACATTCCATCCAGAGCAGAATTGTGTTCCGCCCCATTTCAAATGTAAAGCGGCGGTTTGGTGCTCCATATTGGAAACATGTGAGAGGAGTGTCATAGAAAGAACGGTGTGTCACGGCAGCTAGGTTTCTCTAAAGTTTGGCACTGCACTGCCCTCTGCCAAAAATTTTACTCATTGTACTAATTTCAACATGCTGACTTTGTGCACAGTCATTAAACACAAACACATGCTGCCAGGGATACTCCACAACAGTGAATGGTTTGTTTTCATGCAAACACCTCACACATGGGGCTTAGATGCTCCGGTGTGGCATTTCCACAGCTGGTCCTACACTAATCCACTCATCAGTTAAATTAAAGCTTACTCAGTTGTACAGTAAATGTTGATCCAGCCTACTGCAGCGCATGTCACACAAAACTGATTGCATAACCAAACTACAGTAATGTGCTGGAGACCACACTAGAATTTTCTTCTTCTCTATATCTGGGATAAAGTGTTTGTTCCAGTTCAGAAGCTAGATCTTCCAAAGTCCACAATTCAAGACACACTACATCATAATCGTCCCACATGTCCTGGTCCCTTTTCAAAGGGTTCTTTAAATGTGAGAAGCCTTCTTTTGCCTGAATTTAGGGGACACAGCTGGTGCATTACTTGCTGCTCGTGGTATCACATACTGAATAATGCACTCAGTTGTTTCTTCAAGCAACTGGGTCATCTTAATTTACTCAGTGATCATGGCCATGAACAATTTCTTCCAAGCATCATTAGATCTGGTTTATACCTATATACCTATCTATACCTAAATTTGCAGTACCTAAAAATGGTTACACAATTAAAAATAATAAATAAATAAATGTCTATAAACTATCTAAATAAAATATTTAAAATCCCTAATTTCTCTCTAATCTGCTTGAGGTTTCATATTTGTAAATAAGAATTAAGGCCTTAAGCTGAAAAAGCACGAAATTGATGTCTGAGTTTAAGTATTTGGACATTTGAAAATTTTTAAGATTTTCCTTAAATGCACATTTGCTGACCTCTTTTAGGTTTAGTCTGTGTCATTTACTGTGCAGACTGTTAATATGCAGTGATGTGAAAAAGAACATTTTCACAGGACTCTATGCAGTGCTGTGAAAAACTAAATACACTCTTACTGCTTCTATAGGAAATAAGGGGGCAAGTCATAGCCAGGTGCTGCTAATCAAATAGACTTAATTAACTGATCAACAGCCAGGGTGACCACCTCTATAAAACCAAAAGTTCAGGCAGTTCGCTGATCTAGAGCATTCACAATGCCACAGTCTTTCCAGGCGTGGACATCCCCACAAAATCCCCCACAGGTCAGACCGTGCTATGCTCAGAGAATCTGCAAAAAACCCGAGAGCAACATTTGAGACTCTACAGGCCTCAGTTAGCATGTTAAATGCAGATAGAAAAAACACTGAACAAGTATGGTTTCTTAGAAACAGCAGCCAGAACAAAGCCTCTTTTCTCTATAAAGCACATGGCAACATACCTTAGAATTGCAAAGAACAAACCGCAAAACTTCTGGAACAATGTCCCTTGGACAGACAAAACCAAAGTGGAGATGTTCGGTCATAATGCACAGTGTCACAGTTGGCAAAAACCAAACACAACATACCAACTATCAAGAATGGTGGTGTGTGGTGAAGGGGTGATGATTGGGGCTTGTTTTGCAGCCACAGGACCTGGACACCTTGCCATCATTGGATTAGCCATGAACTTCTTTGTATATCAAAGTATTCTGGAGTCAAATGTAGGAAATTTCTGCCATACAACAGAACAATGATCCCAAAGCACAGCAGGAAATCTACAACAGAACGACTGAAAAAGAATCCAGTTGTTGCCACGGCACAGTCAAAGTCCAGACCTCAACCTGATTGAAATGTTGTGGCAGGACCTCAAGAGAGCTGTTCCTAAATAAATGCCTACAAACCTCAATGAACTGAAGCAATGTTGTAAATTAGAGTGGGCCAACATTCCTCCACAATGATGCAATAAACTAATGGAGTCATACATAAACAAGCCATGTGAAAACTTTCTATTTAAAATACCAGAAATCCTAAACAAAAGATGAAAGCTAACTATAATGTCATGTGAAAAAGAAAAGCCTAATAGAAAACAAAGACAAAATCTTAAATGACTTGCATCAGAAAATAAATCTAAGAAAAATGCAGTTAAAGTGTCACACAGTTTTATTTAGCCAGGGGACTTGTGTTCATAAGAAATCTCAGGTTTATCTGATGTTTACTTCCATGCTGAATTGGGATAAAACAACTAGTCATCATTTAACAATGAATCAATTTTTAAATCAAATTTTTATTAATGTAAAACATCCAACATTTCAAAGACCACGGGTATTAAGCTTACTCTCACATGAGATAAAATGCAGCATAAAATCCTCAAAAATATTCATATTTGTCAAAACATGATTGTAATTAAGCATTGTTGCTTTCTTTTTTTCTGTAAACTGAATATTTTTTGGCTGTAGCGGCACCACATACAAACTTTGCCCATTTTTCATTAGACAACTTAACTGCAATATCCATATCATATATGACAAGGATGAGCTCACACTGCTGTCAAGGTTTTTATGCGCTCAGATGTCACAGTTTTCGTCATTCTGACGCTGTTTTGTGCTCAGAACATTTTGTCCCAGATACCAATGAGCTACTGTCTCAGATCTGTGGATGACTTCATAACTCATTTTAGACAATGATATAAAAAATATCTACCTCATGAAAACTTTATCTTTAAGCTTTAATGGTATGGAGGCATTTCCTCTCTGTGTGGAACTGGTGTGTCTGTGCATGCACAGTATGCATGTGTGTGTGTGTCTGTGTGTGTGTGTCTGTGTGTGTGTGTGTGTGTGTGAGAGAGTTAAAAGTGTAATGTGGCCATCTAGTGGTACAATATAATAAGAACGCCTCGTCTTCATCTGCAATACAGGGGAATTGTGTAAATGAGGGATAACATGATTATTTTTTGCTTTGCTCCACTGATGAACAGTTCAGTGAAGACTGCAGAAAGCAGTATTTCTTTGTGCTATACTTAAAGGAATCAATAGAAAGCCACTGTGTCTGAATGACAGAATTAAAAATGCAAAGAACAATATAGAAATAAATGCATGTCATCAAATTTTCCATCTCAAAGTTATACATATCAGTAGAAAAACACCCACATTTTCCTCTTCCTTCATTTTTATTAGGTTGAACAGCCACATTAGACTCATTGTAATGATTCAGCTTCTGAATCTTGACACTAGCACACAAAAAGACACAAGAAATAAACCAGCAAAACTCAATAAAGTCAGACTGTCAACAGAGCATGTGCCAGAAACATTACCACTTCTCTGTCCAAACCCTGGAATAAATATGAAATAAAAGATTTATCATGTCTGCCAGCATGCAGAGTGAAAACAGAGCTCTGCAGGAAGCTGTCAGGTCAGTGCAGGGAACTGAAATATTTCAGCTAAATCCTGCAGCATTCAGGATTGTTTCAAGCTAGAGATCTACAGTAGCAGACAACAGTGATCAACATCGAGGGAAAAAGCTGGCGGTCATCCCCCGACTGTTCAGAGTGGTGCTTTGAAGCAGCACTGATATTTAGAGCAAAGTTGTGCATACATGAAAACACCTGCATAAATAATCTCTGAATTATTCATTATGAAACAATTAGTCTACGCTGCCACAAACTCACATATGGAAGCTCTGCTCTCCGGCGATGGCCCAGACCACAGCACGGCATGAAGGGGACCAGGGAGGGGAGGAATGGATGGCCGTCTCACAGACTCCCTGTCAGGCAGCAGCATCTACTTAGCCTCGGTCCATGCCTGCAGACTTGGCCCACAGGGTTGCAGACCACCAAAAGACGCAGAGCACACACTGACAACAGGAGAGATCCTTGATGGAGGAGTGAGCAGAGGGAGCAGAAGACTGTCGTATCCACACCAGCCCCCTACTTCTGTCCACCCCTCACCACGTGTGCACCTATTTCTCCCCTCACTCAGAAACTCTGGAGATTCAAAAAGTCAGATTCAGATACTCCCCTCTCCTCTTCCCCATCTTCTACCCATCTCCAGACTGTTGCAGCAGAGTGTCCGTCTGAGTTTACCCCACCCCAAAATCTGTACGCTCCAGCAGATCCTCTATGCTGCCAAATCCTCTGCAGCGCTGCTGTGCTGTGGTAGAGACGTACAGTTGCAGGCTGGCAGTCTGGTTCAGCTGCTAGTAGATTTAGAGCCACTCATCATCACACACAAGTTCCTTCTCAGCATGGGGAGGAGGTGGAGTTATGAGTGTCCTTTATTGACCGCTGTCCCTTGCTTCTTAATGGAGGACACCGCCTCTATATTCCCCGCCTCTTCTCCTTTCATCCAGGGTTCAGTCTGCTTTAAAAGCTTGACACAAACACACTCTGCCTTTCTTGACTTTGAGCCTTGTCTTGCTTTTAATCAGCTTTTTTATTCTTCACTATTTTTCTATTACTTCTTGAGTCATGACTCAGTCCTCTTTTGCACTGGATTACCCTCAATACTTTCTCTGTGTGAAGACAGGCGCTGAGACAGCTACTGGTTGCTGAAGATACTGCACTGTGCTTTTAATGTCAGAAACAATGTGTGTGTGTGTGTGTGTGTCTCGTGCTGAGGGAAGAGTAGCAGACCAACGCTGCCTGTGGTGCAGAGGGAAGTCACTCGCACAGTTCAGTCATGCTGGAATCGTGATTGTTTTTTCCCCTCCGTCTCATCACACACCTCCTCTTCACTCTTGCTCTTCCCCACTGCGCTCAGGTGACTGAGTCAAGAAGGACACGCAGCCTTACTGCTGCATCGTAAATGCTGTGTCAGCCATAAATGCACACACTTTGCATGTCACAGGACACATGGGTAATGCAGAGGCAACATTCAAATATGATGCATGACTGTGGATGTGCTTTTGCATCTCAGCTCATAACCATAGCGACTGGCTATATAGCACGAGACTGAGCAAATTTTAACTTGTAACCGTTCTAGCTGTGATTTCAGTTAAATAATCAAGTTAATGCATTTTGCAAACAGTAAAGTTTTAAGAACACTAACAACAAAAATGCCCTGAAAATACAGATTTATAACAGAAGCTATAAAGTTGCAGAGCAGTGAACACAACAAAGCTTTCAATCAATCTAAAATGCATCACTTTATTTGAGTTATTTTAAACATGAATCTTTTTTAAACCAAATTTAACAAATGCTACGGATGCATGGATATATCGGCTGATATTGTTGACTGGCATACTGGTGAATATGATGGCGTTTACAGTTGATGGTGGTCAATAGCCATGCGTTGTGTCAGATTTATTTTTAAAGGGCAAAATCTAAAAAAGTTGTACGATTAAACAGATTAGTTATTTTTAGTGTTTTTTCTCTGTTGTTTCTCTGTCACTCTTAGACTGTTATTTTGAACACAGTCTTTGACAACCTAAAATTTGGTAAGACAGTTGGTAATATTTTCACATTAGTATAAGTTGCAGAAGTAATGTTCAGTTCCCCAACTAAAACTAGTTCCTAAAAGAAACTGACATGACTAGAACTATAAGAGATCAAAATCAGAAATACTTCATTGTAAATATATAAAAATTAGATCATATTACTGTTAAAAGATGGCACTGACCAGTGTTTCCAAAGGCACACCAATAACCTCAGCTTAAGCATTTTCCTTGTATGTTTCTCTAACTTTTTAGGCCTCATGTACAGCGTGCTCCATTCTTACATTGTGCAGTTCTGATTTTGATGTTGAAAGCATCACTCACTATCAATGTTGTTCATCTGGCTGAGGTGGGACAGGCTGCAGTTTGTCAATAGAATAACAGCATAATTTCTCCTGTCAGAAAGTGCCACGTCAAGATAAAGAAGTTAGTTTTCTGTCTCCATGAATCAGAAGAGCTACTCATTGCCTTTTCCCTGGCAACTACTGCTTATAAATATAAAATATCTAGTTTTAGGACAACTATTGTATTTCATTCTCTACCCCAAAGGCTTTCACTGAGCTTTTCAAAGATTTAACAAAGAGATAGTTAAAGTTTAAGTATGGAATAAAAACTTTAAGTCAAAATATAATTATGTTTAGATTTAAATGTTGGGGTCTTCATAAGGCCCAGGTCAGTTTTTATCTGTGGTTTTATTGAGGAGCAATATGCATATCATTAAGGTTTTTAAGCAAATATGCATGTTTACTTTTGGAATTTTTGGGGTAGAATTTTTGGATCTTAAATAAAGTACAGAATCATTAATTTGAGGTGGATTTTTTTTCTTTCTAATCAATTTTGGTAAATGTTTAGTGTAATAAACTTACAGTTAGGTCCATAAGTTTTTGGACTTTTATTTTTTTGGTAATTTTGCCTCTTTGTTCCATTGGGGGATATCTAATCAGTCAGAATGCCAAGGGGTTGCCATTGCAGATTAATCTGCATTGGTAATTTGGCAGAGGTTTTATGCTGGATGCCCTTCCTGACACAACCCTGGCGATGGGGATTTGTGCCCCCACCTGGGACTGATCCAGGGACCTTTCGCTTGTAAGGTGAATGTGTAAACCACTACACTCAAAATAATATAGAAATATTGCATTAACTGTTTAGGCATTACAGCCAGTTTTATATATAATCCTCAATTTTCAGGGGCTCAAAAGTAATGGGACAAACTAACCTAATTTTAAATATATTGTAAGGGTTGTTTGATAATACTTGGGCAGTCAATGACTGCCTGAAGTGTAGAAGCCATGGACATCACCAAATGCTGTATTTTCTCCTTTGTGATGCTCTGCCAGGAATTTACTGCAGCCACATTCAGTTGTTTCTCATTTGTTGGTTTCTTTGCCTTCAGTTTTGTCTTCAGTAACTGAAAAGCTGCTCTATTCGGTTGATATCAGGTGACTGACTCGGTGCATAATATCTCATTTCTTTGTCTTGAGAACGTCTTAAGCTGCTTTTGCAGTATGTGTTGGGTCATTATCCAAAGCATTATGCTCTTTGAAGCACCTTGCAATCAGATTTGCAGCATTTGACTCAATCTGAGCAGAGTATAACCTTGTGGACTTTAGAATCCATGCTGCTCCTTCTATCAACAGTCACACTGTCAATAAAAACTAGTGATCCAGTTCCACTGGCAGCCATACATGCCCATGTCATAACATTGCCTCCACCGTGTTTGACAGATGATATGGTATCGTTCGGATCATGAGCTGTTCCTTTCCTTCTCCATACTTTTCTCTTCCTATCAATCTGGTACAAGTTTATTTTGGTTTTAGTTGCTCAAGGAGCAGGCTCTTTTATATATTTTCTGGCAAAATGTAATCTGGCCTTCCTGTTCTTGAGTGTAACCAGTAGTTTGAACTTTGTTATAATCCCTTTGTATTTGCATTCTTGAAGGCATCTCTTAATTGTAGACTTCGGCAGTAATACATTCACCTCCTTGAGAGTGTTCCTGACTTTGCTACATGCTGTAAAGGGGTTTATCTTGACCAAGTAAAAAATTCTGCAGTCCTCCACTTGAGTTGTCTTCCATGGTCTTCCAGGCTTTTTGGTGTTGCTGAGCTCTCCGGTGTTTTCCAGCTTTTTAAGAATGTTCCAGATTGTTATTTTGGTTCTAATGTTTATGCTATCTCTCATTTAGGTTTATTTTTGTCTTCAGCCTAATTATGTCCTCCTTCAATTGCATCGACATCTCTTTAGACCTCATATTGAGAGTTTCAGAGACCAGCAACCAAATGCAAGTAAAACACTGGGAATCAACTCCAAATGTTTTATCTGTACAATAATCAGTGAACAAGTCTCACCTTGCCCTCCACTGCTAATCAGTCAGACATCCAGCTATTTTTGAGCCTTTAAAATTGGGGACTATGTATAAAAGTGGCTGTAATTTTTAAACAGTTCATGCAAAACTTTTGTTTAAACCCTGGAATTAAAGCTGAATGTCTTCACTTCAATCAGACATCCTGATTGTTTGATTTAAAATCCATGGTGGTGGTGCACTGAGGGGGAAAAATGTGTCACTGTCCTAAGACTTATGGACCTAACTATAGATGAGAACAAGTTGTAGACAAGTTGCTCTTTTTTAAACACATCCAGTTATATACAGTGTGAACAAACAAAATGTATGAGTGAGCTTTAGAGGTGCTGCTAGCCATTTATTCCCATTTCAGTATTTATAATTTCACAGCTTTCAGCAAGAAAGTGAAATTTCCTTAACTTTAAAAGTTTTGAAATCTAAAGCTAGCAGTGTTCCCGGACACAACAGCCAGCCTGTTGTGAAGCTTGGTGCTCATCAGTGATATGATATGTATCTATATATCTCCTCAGGTCTGACAGACATTCAGCCCAACATAAACCTGGCATGGTCTTTTATCAGCATTAAAGCTTTTTTAGGTTACTGCCAATATTTCACAAGCTGACATGTGTCTGTAGTGATGGAAAGACATCATTATAAAAAGAGAGCTGTGCACCTTACAGTGAGAGTGGAATCGTGTCTATCAGTTAACCTGTCAGGGGCTGTCACCCTTTGAGAAGTAATCATCATTCAGCTGCTGATGCCATGAATAATACTGCAGGGGAACATGTCTGCTCAATAAAATACTCCCTGCTTAATTTAGGTTCATTACATACTCTCTGGATGCACCCTCCCAGCTACACCTGAGGTATTTTTCACAGGAAGCGACACTGATTCTTGCTTTTTTATGAGGTAATACGCACACATTGTTAGGTAGAAATTCACTGTGATCATGCTAGTGATGGAACAGTGAGAGATGTGTCTATTCTTCCCCCTGGGTCTGCACCACTACCCAGAAGACAGTCTCAATCAATCACAGGGGCAGCAGGAGCGAGCTTTCAAGGCATGAGAAGAAACTAATTAAATGAATTCATCTTATGATTAAAGCCCAAAAGGAGAAAGGATGCTTACCCATTATGTTTCAACTGTGAGGATTCTTTGGATTCTTTTGTTGTTTTTCTTTATTCTGTGTTAATGAGACAAATATTTAGAGGTCTTGGAGTATTCCCAATCTAAAAAAAATGCACTTTTTAAGATCCCACTTTCAATTTTAGGGAACTGTCACCTTTCATTTTTCATAGATTCACCAATTACAGCATGAATCAAGAAAACAACTGACAGAAAGGTGGATAATGGAAATAACAATCAATTACAGGTGTATTTATGAAGTAAACATCTAAAGCAAAAGCATAAAAAATATGCATTCTCTTACATTTCAGGCATGACCTGCAATCTCTATGCACTACAAAAAGTTTACAGCAGTTATAACTTTTCACTTTTCTCTCTAACATCCAGCACCCATCTAACACAATTTCTGATATTTGGATAGATATTATCTGAGTGGAGGATGCTGATCAATCATAACAGAAGAAAGCTGTAACCTTGTCCACTAGGGGGTTAATGGATGAGCATACTGCTAAACTAATTTAGCCTTCTGTGTAGCACAGCAGGATTGGGGTGAGTGTGAAGGCTGAGAAACTTGGATTCAGGTCAACTGTGAAAGCAAAGCATCTCTAATGAAGTGTCTTTCGTTCCTCTGATTACAGTATGTTTTTCAGCATTTACTTATTGAAAAACAAAAGTTGAACAATAAATTCCCTGTTAATTTTGTATGAAATTTTTGCAATAAATATTAGAAATAACATTACTTTAAGCAGCTACCTTGTCTTTCTCCAAGGGCCACAGCAGATGAATCCACATTGGTTTGAGATAGATTTTACACCGGATGCCCCTCCTGATGCACCCCTCCTATTGTGGAAAGGGTTTGTGACTGCACCTGGACTTGAACCAGGGATTTTTTTTTAATTTGCATGCAAGGCAAATGTGTAAACCACTACATCATTCTATGTTCATAAACTTTAAACTTTAAGTTTTTTTAACTGTAGAAAAAAACAAAAAACTAGTCCTGTCTCCTGTCACATGTCATATGTTTACATGTTTATATGTTGCATCAGGTCCTGGAGAAACACTATCTCATTTCACTATGTTCTGCTATATGTGGTTGAAATGACAATAAAGCTCTCTTGAATCTTGAATCTTGAAGTAATTACAGTAATAGTGTTTGTCCACTAGATGGCAGCCTGACACTAGTGTGACAGCTGACTTGAGCTGCAGTACTGGTTTATGTTGCTGCAGTTTAATGCCAGACATTACATACTGCTCACCAGAAATACTGTTGGAAAAATCTTGACATTTGTTGCTTAAAGGTCAGAAAATGTTTGCAGGCTTAAAGCTACAACTGAGCTTTTCAAGATTTCCAGTGAAAGCCCCTCCATACAACACAGAGCATGTCCATTACATAAAGAAGCAAGTGTTGTCAGGTCTGATAAGCATCTGACTTATAATGTGCTAATGTGCTCTTTGCGTCATCTCTTAAGTAGAAAAAAAAACTTAAGGAATGATGAGAAGGAAAACGGTTGCAATCACTGAGTGAATGTGAGTGGGTTTTTATGTCCTCAACACATGCATTCAGACCGCTTTTTATTAACAAATCCATTTCTCCAGCCTGAATATACACAGGCAGAGCTGATAAAACTGTACCAGTATACTGAGCAAAGTTCCAGCAGTGGGAGACAACATGTGAGGTGAAAGAGCCAGAAGGAGGCGGGCAACACAGAGGGGAAGTGGGAAGCTTGGTGCAACCATTTACATAAACATAACGAGTGTGGGAAGCAGCAGGAGGTTAATTATGACATAATGCTCTGTGAGTTATGCAAATAACAGTCTTAACTACTAAATGCTGAATCCTATTTTCACTGTAAATTGTTTCCATATCTCACTCACTCACTCACTCACTCTCAAATTTTCTTCTTCCGAGCAGGTGCTCATCATATTTAATCTATTCTGTCCTTTTTGCCTATTTTCTCTAATATTGCATTTTTTTTTATTATTGCCAACAAATCAGATAAGGACTGTATGCATAGCTTATTCTAACAGGCAATGAACAGAGGTGGAGCCAAGTGATCTGGTCTCCCCAAATAGCCAATGGTAAAGTCTGTTAGGGGACTACATACTCATAGAACTGGAGATACATCCAGTAACTACTATTTTTCTAGCAGAACTATGTATGTACCACCCTTAGACAGTATAAAAGATAGACATAGCATCCAGGTCTGAATTTTTAAAAATTGTTTTATATTCTTTGGCCTTTGACCCAGCATGTCATGACCTCTCTTTATTTTAATTGTTTTTCTTGGTTTTACTGCTTTGAATTGTAGTTGTTTTTATTGTTTGTCTTTATGTCACAAGTTTGTATTTATGTATTATGTTGGGTTTTTTTGTAGTTCTTATTTTGCTGTGCACAGAGTCTTGCTGTAGTGTAGTGGTTTACACATTCATCTTACCAGCAAAAGGTTCCTAGTTTGATTCCATGTGGGGACACAAGCCCCTCTCACCATGGAGCATTGTGTCAGGAAGGGCATCCGGGGTAAACCCTCTGCCAAATTACCTTCTTCTTCTTTCGGCTGCTCCCGTTAGGGGTCGCCACAGCGGATCATCTGCCTCCATCTCACCTCTTCCTCTTCCCTCACACCAACCCTCTGCATGTCCTCCTTCACTACATCCATCAACCTTCTCTGTGGTCTTCCTCTTCTCCTCCTGCCTGGCAGCTCAGTCTTCAACATCCTTTGTCCAATATATCCACTATCCCTCCTCTGAACATGTCCAAACCATCTCAGCCTTGCCTCTCTGACTTTGTCTCCAAACTTCTCAACATGAGCTGTCCCTCTGATGTACTCATTTCTAATCCTGTCCATCCTGGTCACTCCCAGGGAAAATCTCAACATCTTCAGTTCTGCCACCTCCAGCTCTGCTTCCTGTCTTTTTGTCAGTGCCACCGTCTCCAAACCATACATCATGGCAGATCTCACCACCGTCTTGT
>VUQH01051666.1:0-14985 GCA_015106775.1 Etroplus canarensis | reverse complement strand
AAGATTTGTGGATGTAGTGAAGGAGGACATGCAGAGGGTTGGTGTGAGGGAAGAGGATGCAAGGGATAGGGTGAGATGGAGGCAGATGATCCACTGTGGCGACCCTTAACGGGAGCAGCTAAAAGAAGAAGAAGAAGAAGAAATGGTTCAAACCCAAAGTGTAATTACTTCACATTTTGGAGTTTATGATGGGGTGCTAAACATACAGTCTTTGCCTTCTGGGATTATTAAGACATTACACACAATTCAAGCTGCTGTTCTTGTCAACGAGTTCAGCAATAGATGGATTGACAAGTGGAAAAAAGAAGAA
Source organism: Etroplus canarensis (assembly GCA_015106775.1). NCBI lineage: Eukaryota > Metazoa > Chordata > Actinopteri > Cichliformes > Cichlidae > Etroplus > Etroplus canarensis. Next base: position 14,675 of record VUQH01051666.1, on the reverse strand, counting down.
AGTGAGGAGCCAATTTAAGATACAGATCTGGGCATCAAGTGTTGTCGAGCTTATCTGAGAGCTAGCTTTTTGCACTTTTCTAGAATTAATATATTCAAAAACTGATATTGTAATTTCATGTATATTTTTATGCACACACACACACACACACACACACACACACACACATACACATATATATATATATATATATATATATATATATATATTCTCAAGTAATTATTAGAATTTGAAAATGAAACGTATGATAAGTGGTGAAAATCCTACACACTTATCTGATCTTATTTCAGTGTAAATTACCCTGAGGACGAATCTTTCTCCAAGCTTGGTTTTCTATGGTTGTACTAAAAAATAGAAATCATACCACTGGATCGGGTGGGCAGGAGAAAACTAAGAAGAAAAATGTTTTAACAAGAAGTGAGAAGGGACGATATAGCGCAAAACCGCATGGAGAAGTGCAGTAGCAGATGACATTGATTTTGGAGGAGGAATTGCATTTAGCTAATCGGATTACAGCCACACTGCCCCCCCCTTTTCCCCCTTGTTTTGTGGTCACCATCTATCTATCGCTGATCTAAATGGGGAGTCCCAGGCTCCTACTATGGGGGGTCCTCCAAAAACAGTGCTATTCCCCATTCACTTACTATAACTTTTTTAAACAGGGGTTATTCTGTAAAAATGTTCTTCATTTTGGGAATGTAATTCATCCAAACATGTTTGAAAGAATAATTAATAAGAAATAAAAATGGTCAAAGTAGCAGTGTATGCAAGATGATACAAACTTGTCACAGTTAAGTTTGTAGTTTCTTTTTAAGTCTTCTCTTTTGAAGCATTTCAGAGCTTTTGTAGGGCCTGGCTGTGCTGCATCCAGTTAATACCATGTTACCTGTCACATTAGAAAAGCCCACCATGTTTTTGTACATTACCATAACATTTTTCCATAACCCACTAAGGCCAAACTGAGTCTTGGAGTGGAATGAAATTAGATTAGATCAGCACTGATGTCCTAGCCACCCAAGGCAGTTTCTATATATTGTAGCAAAGCTAAACGCTCTTTCAGAAACCACAGAGACATATACTACCTCTGTCTAATGGTAACTGGATCTGTTGCAGAGCCCCATTTAAGGCCAGCATACATCATCTTAATGTACAGACGGCATCCTGAATCTATGACGTTATGTGCTGAGCTACTTTCCTACATAATTTCCATAGTGGTGCACTCTGAATGCAGCCTTTTAATTGCTAAAAATGCTAAATGTCAAATTAAGCTCAAACTAATGGAGTAGAAGGTCTTGCTGTGTGATCACTGGGAAAGCTAGAGGAAGAGAGAAAGAGACAGACTGCTGGTGCATTTAGAACAGGCTGTGCACTCAGAAAACAGCTATGGATTACCAATCACTGCTTCCCACTACAGAAGATTAATGAGCACCCATGTAGCAGGCTAATTTAGAACAATAACGCCTAATTAATTACAAATAATCAGCTTCTTTCTCCCCCTTTCCTTTCTTCCACTCTCAATGACTCTTTCTCCTTTGCAATTTCTTATTTTTTTCTTCCTTTTCATCTCCAGCTTTCCCATTTTCTTTGTTTAGATCTCACTCTCTCTCTTTCTCTCTCCTATCCAAATAGCCTCAGGTAAAAAGGCAGCAAAGTGGGTCTAGTTTCACCCACGCACCCCCTCCACCAACAACCCATCTTTGACTTTCTGTTCTCCAATCCCAGTGATTAATGCAGGGTCTTAAATTAGGCGTGGGAGGATTTGCCGATGCTGGACACGCACTCAGCACAGCTAGGAGACACACACTAATAGTATCTGCTGCTAATCTATGACTGCTTACATGGATGGGCTCTTCCTCAAATGCCACTGCAGACCATTGTTGTTATAGACTAGCAGTCTAGTATACCTATATCAGATGGTACGAAGACTGATAGAGGTTAATGGGCCGTGGGCAGCTGCATATAAGAGAGAGAGAAAGTTTTATATATGCCACAGTTAACCACAAATTGTCCCAGTGGTCAAATTTTAGAAGTACACAACTAATGAGCATTTTGAGAATATATTTATTCCATATTTTGGAGTTTCCTGTTCAAAATGGATGTTGGAGCATGAGGAGAATTAATTGTAAAGCATGAAGTGTTAAGCAGTGGATAGGGAGTTGGGGAGGCAGTGTAACTACAGGAGAAAGGAAAAGCCCATAACTGGCTGGGTTTTTAAAAAAAATCTAAAATATTTAAAATGTAGCTCTGATAACTTAATATTTAGGACTTTTAATTAAAATGGGTTTATGACATTTTCCTTTTCACTGAGAGGTTTAAATGTTTCTATGTTTTGTATTACCATAAGTTGTATATAAAATGCCAGTTTTGAAGCCTTGGAGCACAGCCGTGTTGGTATTTTGAAGCCAAAAGGGGCCAAATTTAGTTAAGAGGGTGAAGTTATCAGCTTATGCTAGCTGTCTTGGGGCTCCATACAACACATGGATGCACTGCACAGACAATGATAGCTTCTAATTAGTGTTAAGTAACGTATAAATACAATGCTGGAATTACACTCACCATAACTGGAACACATTTATCAGATGGCCCATTAGTGTACTCAATTCTCAATCAAGTCTTTGTCAAATAATTGCATTGACCTGTGACTACAACCACCTGTTAGTCACAGTGACCGTGCATCCTGCTATAAAATGTTACTCCCTGTACAGTTGTTTTGGGGGTTAACTATAAAAAACTTTTTTGTATGAAAATGAAAACTTGTTTTTTCTGCTAAAGATTCTACGGGGATTGACTTGCCTTTGGAGCAAACTACAGGTTAACACTCTGGAAACTGTAGTTTTTAAGTCTTAAACTGAACTGGACTTTAAGGATAATCACAATAAATAAGAAGCTAACTATCACTCATATCAGTAATGTGATACACATTTTTACTTTCTTTAAACACAGTTTAATTTTTCATCATATTAACCTGGTAATAATGAAGGAGACTAGCAAACCAATAAGCCATTTTTCATCAATTAAACCAACAGAGCAAATTACGTAATAAACTGGGCATTCGATACAACAATGCTGTCTCTAACAACATTGCATATTTTGTCTTTGCAGGTAACCTTTGAGCAGCACAAAGAGAATCTGTCCCGTATGTTCAGACAGTACCAACATCAAGAGTCTACGGGCTCTCTAAGCACAATTCGCACCGTCTCCGGTGTCAGCCAAGGCTCTGAGGCTGTGGAATGTGTTAATGGGCCACCTGCAGAGGAAACAGCTCCCTCCACTGTCATTGAGTTGACAGTGGACAAGCTGTCTCAGAAATCCCCTGATTCAGCATCTAGCTCCACCATTGCCTCCAGCCCACTGGAAGCTGATGATGAAAGGGGACGCGCATCCATTACTGTGTCCAACATCCTGGCTGGGGCCAAAGAAGAAGAAGAACAAGAGCAGCAGCAGCTGGTGGAGGAGTCTACCAGAGGTGTTGAAAAAGAGACTGATATGGTGACACAAGAAGGTGGTACACAGGAACAGAGTGAAGACGTTAATAAGCAGAAAGCAGAGACTGAGACTTCTACTGACAAAACTTCACTTGGTGACCAACATGAAACAGCTGGCAAAAAAGCAGCAGAAGTGGTTCAAGACTCTACAACATCTGCTGGTGATGCAGCACAAACATCTGTAACAGATGATGAAAAATCTGACATTGATCATAACAAAGGTGAATCATCAAACTCAATGATAGAAGACTCTTTAAATGAAGCAGAGACAGAATTGCCAGCGGCTTCAGAGCAAAAAAATGGTGCGCCTGGTGGAGCTTCTGTCATCAATGAGGACCTGGTTGATGTGTCATCTGTAAGTGACCAGATCCACCCTAGCGATGCTGATGATAGCCAAGAGGAGTCCTCTTACGCCTCTGCTGCCACTGGAGAGGAAGGTGGGGAAGTAAAAAAGGAGGAAGATGAACAGAAAGAAGATGAAGGTGACCAAACTGGTCAGGAAGAACAGGAGTTAAAAGTGGAAGAAGAAAAAGGGGAAAGACAGGAGGTCACAGTACAAATTCAAAATAAAGAGAGTGAAACTGAAGCGAAGCAGGTGCCTTGTTTGAAGAGTCAGACTTCTTCAGCTGAAACACCTGAACAAAGCATCACAGAACCACCCAAAGAAAAGTTTGGAGATGAACAGTCTTCCTCCACAGCTGAAGCTGCTACTGCAGACCAGCAGTCCACAGATAGCACGCTACCTTCTACGGCCCAGGAGGTTGCACCAGCAGCCGACTCAACCTCAGACAGCCAGCCTTCAGAGACCAGCGGCACCACTGGAGGAGAATTCCTGTCTGGTGCCGCTGATAGTAGCGCCACTGCTTCCAGCTCCAGCATGCAGAAGAGTGCGGATTCTGTCAGCAAAACCAAAGAAATCAAAATTGCCAGACTGGACGTGTCCAACGTAGCCTTAGACACTGAGAGACTTGAACTGAAGGAGACCTCTGCAATGGTATGCATTTTTTTTTCTTTTTTAACATTCACATTTTACTCACTTGTTATATAGATGTATACTTTCTGCAATAGAGAAAAGTGACAGTTTAAATTCCAAACTCTCTCTTTCTCAGAGTCCTTCTTCATATTAAAACTCAAAATGTTTGGTTTGCATATTCTATAGGAAACAAACCAGGGCCAATCAGCAGCTGCAGCAGCCCCAGGAAGTTCTTCTGGCCAGCTGAAGGAGAGCAGCACCTCTGCACCCCGCTCTACCATGTTTCGTATCCCAGAATTCCGCTGGTCCCACATGCACCAGCGACTCCTCACTGACCTGCTCTTCTCTATTGAGACAGATGTTCAAATGTGGAGAAGGTAGAGTAACGCTGACTCTGATTTTATTAATGCAGGAGTTCACAATATTGATATAATCATTCATTGAAAATTGTAAGAAACTGCTTTATGCAGATTTTTTTGCCTATTATTGCCATTGATTTTTGAATTTATTATAGAAATTTAAGATGACCTTTTATTGAAAAGTACACGTTTTGCTTTACACATTTACTAATTATGTATACGTGTGAGACAAAACTGCACTTTAAAATCAGACAATCTGCAAAGTTGTTTTCTTGCCTGAATCAGATGGTAGAATATGTCATTCACAAGGCGATTAACTTAGCTTAGCAAAAAGACCAGACGCTACAGATGAGGACAAAATTATTACCCCCACATAAAATATAAAGTTTTTTCAAAAGAGCAAGGAATTTTTAACATAACATTCATAAACATCCTAGTTTTATTTTGAATGCTTATATTATTGTACTTTGCGCAAAGAAGCAAAATTATTCCACAAAAAAAAACTGCCAGGGTCAAAATTACAAGCCCCCCTGAAGAACTGATCTTTTTGTTGAACCATAGCACAAACCACTGTTGTGCAATGATGTGCCTTAACTTTGTAATGCTCAAAGCTGGTAAAATCAAGTTAAAACTGAGAGTTATCTTCCAGTGTACACACAGTATAAAAACCTAAGTAAGGGTTTGAGCTGTCACTTGAGAAAGCATCATGCCAAAAACAAAAATCAGTTTAGACTTGAGAAAAAGAATTATTGATGCTCACAGAGCAGGAGAAGGATATACAAAGTTATCGCAGCTTTTCCAAGTGTCAAGAACTGGAGTGAGAAGTATCATTAAGACATTCAAAGAGAACCACACAGTACAGAATAAGCCTTGCAGAGGTAGGGAGCAAAAGATTTCAGACTGTGGAAAGAAAACGTGTGAGAGATGTGTCTAAAGACCCCAGAACAAATGCCAAGACACTAGTGAATGATTTAGCAAAGTCAGGAATTGTAGTCTCAAAGAAGACAATCACTAGAGCCTTGCACAGGAATGGGCTGTGAGGCTGCAGACCGAGAAAAACTCCACTTCTGCAGAAGAGACACCTTCGAGCCAGACAGAAGTATGCTAAGGCCAACCTGGTAAAAGATTATGCATACTAGAAGTGTCCTTTGGTTAGATGAGACAAAACTAGAGCTGTGTGGCCATAGTGATGTTGCTTATGTTTGGAGAAAGAAGGGAAAGGCGTATAACCCAAAGAAAACGTCCCCATATTGAAACACGGTGGTGGGAGAATTATGCTGTGGGGATACTTCAGTGTGTCTGGAACTAGGAATCTCGTCAAGGGGGAAGGAATCATGAAGAAAGGAGGATATGTGAAGATTGTGAAAGAGAACTTCAAGCAGTCAGCTGCAAAACTGGGTCATTGCTTTGTCTTCCAATACAATTAGCCAAAACGTACTTTGTCCTGGTGAAGAACTACATCCAGAGGAAGTGAATGCTACTGACTGGCCTGCACAAAGCTCTAACTTGAACCACATTGAAAATCTGTGGGGTGAACTGAAGACCAGTGTCTGTGTCAGAAGACCATCAACTCTGGATGAGCTTGAGAAATTCTCCAAAAAAGAATGGGCTGGGATTCCTCAGGAGACGTGTCTGAGACTTGTTGAAAACCACAACAAATGACTGCAAGTTGTTATCCAGCAAAACGGATACACAATTGACTATTGGCATCAGGGGGGCTAATAATTTTGACCCTGGTAGTTTTTTGTTTTTGTGAAGTAATTTTGTCTCTTTGTGCCAAGTAAAATAATGGAAGAATACAGAATAAAACTAGGTTGTTTAGAAATGCTATGTTGAAAATTCCTTGCTCTGTTAAAAAAGCACTTGGGAAAATTTTGAAGAAAACTTTAAATTTTAGGCAGCACAGTGGTGTGGTGGTTAGCATTGTTGCCTCACAGCAAGAGGGTCCAGGTTCAATTTCAACAGCTGGCTAGCTTAGGCCCTTCTGTGTGGAGTTTGCATGTTCTCTCTGTGCTTGAGTGGGTTCTTCCCAGGTCTTCTGGCTTCCTCCCACAGTCCAAAGACATGCAAAGGGGGCTAGGTTAATTGGTGATTCTAAATTGACCATAGGTATGAATGTGCACTTGAATGGTTGTTTGTCTCTCTGTGTTGGCTCTGAGACAGACTGGGGACCTGTCTAGAGTGTACCCCGCCTTTTGTCCCATGACAGCTGGGATAGGCTCCAGCGTCCCCTGTGACCCTGAATTCGAATAAGCAGAAGCACGTGGATGGATGGATGAATGAATGAATGAATGAACTTTAAATTTCATAGGGGGCTAATAATTTTGTCCTCAGCTGTATAAAACAAAAATCTATCATGTTCTCTCCAAAATTTCAAAATAGGTCTACCCTCACTTCTAATGCTCCTTTCAACAATTTTTATAATGGCATGCTTTTTTCTTAGCAAATGACAAGCTGGTGCAGCAATTATTTGGTGTTGTCATGGTGGAAACTGTTTTCATGAATTTTAATAAAGTTTGTATTAGTGAATATTAGATGCGCTACTAATCCTACATGATATGGACAAAAGTATTGCACCATGCCTCTTAATCAGCAAATTCAGGTGTTTCATTCAGTCTTATGGCCACAGATGTATAAAAATAAAGACCCTAGCCATGCAGTCTGTCTTTACAAAGATTTGTGAAAGAATGGGTTGTTTTAAAGCACTCACTGATTCAAAACATAGTATTATGATAGAATGCCACTGTCGCAAGAAGTCGGTTTGTGAAATTTCTTCCCTCCTAGATATTCCATAATTACCTGTAAGTGGTGTCATTGCAAAGTCAATGCGTTTAGAAACCACAGCAGCTCAACCACGAAGTGACAGACCACATAAAGTTACAAAGTGGGGTCGCTTGGTGCTGAGGCACATAGTCACCAACACTGCATTGTGCCAAACTATAAAGTGTGGTGAAGGAGGGATAAGGCCATGTGGTTGTTTTATAGCAAAAGGAAAATCTTAATGCTTCAACTTCAGGATAATTTTACACCTTCAACTTTGTGGGAACAGTTTGTGGAAGACCCTTTTCATTCCATCATGACTGTGGCCCAGTGCACACAGCAAGGTCCATAAAGGCATGACTGATGAGTTTGTTTTGAAAGAAAGTAACTGGCCCGCACAGAGCCATCCAATACCTTTGGGATGATCTGGAATGGAAACTGCAAGCCAGGCCCTCTCAATCCAACATCAGTGTCTGACCTCACGAGTGCTCTTCTGGACGAATGGGCAAAAATTCCCACAGACGCACTCCAAAATCTTGTAGAAAGCCTTCCCAGAAGAGTGTAAGCTGTTACAGCTGCAAAGGAGGGACTAACTCCATATTAATGTCTATGGATTTCGAATGGGTTGTCATAAAAACTTGTGTAGGTATAATGTATTTGTGGCCCTGTACATTTAACTACTTAGTGTATTGTTGAACCTTTCACAAAGACAGGCTAGCTCTTTCCCTTTGCTTCCAGTGATAAAAACAAGCTAAGATAACTCTTTTAATACAATGGAAATATTTAATGATGGAGCTGATGTTAATGGTTATCTGCTAAATAAAGCAAATGTCTAAATTGTAGATTAATAGTGCAGCTGTTGTTAAAAGTTTTTTTAATACTGTATACTGATAACAAAAACAACATTTTTGTCCTCTGCCTTTTAGTCACTCCACAAAGACGATTCTGGACTTTGTAAACAGCAGTGAGAATGTTGTGTTTGTCCACAACAGTATACACCTCATCTCCCAGGTGGTCGACAATCTCATCATGGCATGCGGAGGCATTTTGCCTCTGCTCTCAGCTGCCACCTCTTCCTCTGTGAGTCCCTCACTACGCGTGTGATTTTATGTTTGTACTTCTGTTTGTGGCTCCGGTCACAGGAAGTTATCCATCCACATTGACCTTTCCCCAATCACATTAGACTACAGTTAGCTGCTCCCTAACAATGTTAGTTTGTTTTAGTCCTGTCTGACCTCAGTGACAGCAGCTCTCTTATACGATTCTTTGCTTCTGCCAATGACCCGATCAGTCTAAGGAACAGATTTAATTCCATTATAATTCACTTACATTCAGTTGTGTGTGCTCTGTAACCAAATTTAAACCTGAATGTGGAAAAATGACAATTTTACATGCCTGGATGTATTTTCAGTGTTGATGTTGCATATGTAACAACTTAGTAACTGTGAAACATCACGGGATATTTAAATTAAGTAGAAATATATTCAGGCTTCTGATCAACACAAAAACTGACTGTTATGTTGCTTTTTGACAGGAAAAAAAATAGCAAAATTAACTTTCAAAAAAGTAGGCAGTTTTTTTAACTTTATCCTTTACTTTGTATTTTCTTCTTTCTCTCCTTACTACCAGCATGAACTAGAAAACATCGAGCCCTCTCAAGGCTTGGCGGTCGAAGCTTCAGTCACCTTCTTGCAGCGCCTCATCAACCTTGTGGATGTTCTCATTTTTGCCAGCTCTCTCAACTTCACAGAGATAGAAGCTGAGAAAAACATGTCATCAGGTGGCATCCTCCGACAGTGCCTTCGCCTTGGTAGGGACATTGTCACTCTCTCTGATGCAGTTAACTAGTTTTATTTTTATTGTTTGTCCTCTTCTTTATTTCTTCAATCTGCTTGAGTTTTCTCATGCTTAGATACCTTTTTCCTCCTTTTATCAACCCTTCTTTCCCCCTACTTCATCGATCCACCTCGTATCAGCTGGCAGTAGTCCTCTGTATTAGCCCCACTCATGGCTCCTTATAGTCTTTTTGACCCTCCCTTCTGTATTCTTTCCTTTAAGTCTTCTTCCTCTCAATCTCCAGCTCCTGCTCTGATCCCTTTGCCTTGCTCACTCTGCTCATATCAGCTCTCTCTTATCTTGTTGTTATTATAACCCTCCTGCATGGCAACACTTTAAAATGGCTGCTTGCATGATATAGTGAGTTGTTCATAATGGCCTTGGCTGTACTGTACTGCTGCATAGCCCGAGGCCCTTTTCTGCCTTCTGTTCCAGGCTATTAAAGTTTCCCCTGACAGCATCAAAAGCCTAGCCTCACAATCACTGAATAAAAGATATTGAAATTCTTACATTATTCATTTTTTGTGGTGCACCTTATCAACACAGTATGTACACACTAAGAATGGAAGTAGAGTAATACTTTATACACTGATTTAATAATTTTTTCATGCTTTTCTCTGTATATTTAATGGTGCTTATTCAGGTATCCGTTTTTGCTTTTAGATACAGTGATGATTACAAACAAAACAGCTGTCAAAAGGCAGACTTGTTATCCAGCGAACACTTCCTCTCTCTGATAGTATTGCTGCTGCTTCTGTTTTACAGGAAAGCAATGCCACCATAGTACAGGTTCCGTTTTAGAAAGCAGTCACTATGAAATGAATATTTGATGAGGTATGCGCTCCCCATTGCTGGCACCTAATCTGATTTTGGAAAACTGTAACAAGGTTTTAGCGTCTCCACCCCTCCCTCTCCCTCCCTTTTTTGTAAATGGTCGTATGAAAGAGTGGTCCTAATGGAAAAAGCGAGCCCATTTCCAGACAGAATAATTCCCTCCTTCGTAATCTAAATGCCTCAGAGTTAACATTTGTCAGTTGTCAAGCACAGAGCAGTGGGGGTTGGGAGGGGCTTTAAAGAGGAGCAGTACATTAAATTACAAATGTTAAGTGTGCCAGTTTTGAATCCACCTAAAGTTGTCGGACAACAAGAGATTTTTTATGTGTTGAAGGATGTATCTTGCTGCCTACTCAGCATGTGCACACCCTGGCAGTCATTTGTTATGGGAGCTGCACACAGTGGATGTGATTCAAGAGCACACCCTTGCACTCTGACCTTGGGAGGAGAGGTGGAGCAGGGAAGAGTGAACGATGCTGCCAGAGTTGGCCAGAGCACTGACCTTGTCATGGCCCCACTTTTTCTCTTCTGTTTTCGTCTCTCTCAGCTGCACTTCTTTTGGCTTTCTCAGTTTATGTGCTGGATTTTAGATTGCTCTTTTGTTACATTTGGGGATTGTAAACACTTTTTTCGGCACATTTTTCCCAGACAATGATTTTGTTTGCATGATGTCACTTAATATCTCTTCCTCCATTCTTTCTTAGTGTGTGCTATGGCAGTGAGAAACTGTCTAGAGTGTCAGCAAGCCCAATTTAAGCATACCACAGACAGCTCAGCACGGGGCTACACAGCCATACCCAGCACTGTGCTTGGAACAGCCAAGTCTGCATCTGCACAGGCAAGTACCCCCAAATGATCACCTTAAGTCGTTATCCAAAAACACTTTCCTCACATTTGCCGCTGTTCTGAAATGATGTGCAATTTTTTTTTTAACCCTGAAATACAAATTAGCGTTGTGTATTTCAGTAATCTATTCCCACACTTCTACTGGTTATCTTTTGTGTCCTCCCATCTTCAGTAGACAACCAGGAGGAGCTTTGCCCTTTGTCCTGTTCACCAGCAGCTACCGAGTGTTATTGCATTAGCTCATATCTTATTATGTTACCACACGGGTTGCTATTTGTTACACTAGACCGAGCCCTTTGTCATTGCCCCTTTGATTTGATACAGTGACTTCCAGTAAAAGTCCTGTTGTTCTTCCCTGAACTGGGTGTTAAAGCTCATTTATAATGCAGTGGCTCTGTAGAAAAGCCATTATGTTAAGGACATGGTCTCAGGAGGGATAGCTTCCCTAAGCTGTTAAACCTTACCCTATTCCTCAAAATGCACATGGATTAATAAACACGATGAATGATGTAAATGTGCTTCTGCTGTTTACACTTCCATTGCAGATGATAATACATTTCACATTCTAATTGTTTGCTTTTTCATGCATGCATGCAGAGTCCTGTTGATGCAGTGACAGGTGGCATGTCTCCAGTTAGGGATTTGGACCGCCTGCTTCAGGACATGGACATTAACCGCCTCAGGGCTGTTGTCTTCAGAGATATTGTGAGTTATCCAGCAGATACATTCATGTACACAGAAGTCATAACATATGAAATCGCCTTTTCGCAGCCTCCTCTCATCTCATGTACAGATTGTTTAGTGTATGTTGTTTGTTTCAGGAGGACAGTAAGCAGGCTCAGTTTCTGGCTCTTGCTGTTGTCTACTTCATCTCAGTCCTCATGGTGTCCAAGTACCGTGACATTCTGGAGCCCCACAATGACAAGAAGCACCCTCAACGCTCCCAGTCTACTAGGAGCACAGGTATATAGAAACGTCAAAGAAAAATCATCTGACATGTGTATGCACATTGGAAGGTGATAATGAAAGTTGTCATTTTCATCAGCCCTCCCTTAGTCATTATACTTACTTCAATGACCTCTTCCTTTAAAAAAAACCCCAGAAAACGTGGCTATATAAAGTAATGTTCTGTGCAGTGTTAAAGTATAAAAAGTGAACAATTTATTTTGGCCTTTTTAAATACCTCATCTGGTGGTGTTTTGTGTAAGTGCACCAGTGCTGTAATTAAAGGGGTAGTTCACTCCAAAATCTGATTTACACTACCAGTCAAAAGTTTGGACACACCTTCTCATTTAATGGGTTTTCATTATTTTCATGACTATTTACATTGTAGATTCTCACTAAAGCCATCAAAACTATGAATGAACACATTCATACAATTATGTAGTGAAGAAAAAAGTGTGAAAAAACTCAAAACATGTTTTATATTTTAGATTCTTCAAAATAGCCCCCCTTTGCTTTGATTACTGCTTTGCACACTCTAGGCATTGTCTCGATGAGCTTCATGAGGTAGTCACCTGAAAACATTTTCCAACAGTCTTGAAGGAGTTCCCAGAGATGCTGAGCACTCATTGGCCCTTTTGCCTTCACTCTGTGGTCCATCTCATCCCAAACCATCTCGATTGGGTTTAGGTCAGGTCACTGTGGAGAATTTTCCAGACTGACTGACCTTCATTTCATAAAGTAATGATGGACTGTCATTTCTCTTTACTTAGCTGATTAGTTCTTGCCATAATATGAATTCTAACAGCTGTCAAATAGGGCTGTCAGCCGTGTACCACCTGACTTCTGCACAACACAACTGATGGTCCCAAACCCATTAAGGCAAGAAATTCCACAAATGAACCCTGACAAGGCACAGCTGTGAAGTGAAAACCCTGTCAGGTGACTACCTCATGAAGCTCATGGAGAGAATGCCAAGAGTGAGCAAAGCAGGAAGCAAAGCAAAGGGTGGCTAGTTTGAAGAATCTAAAATATAAAACATGTTTTTTCACACTTTTGTCTTCACTACACAATTCATGTGTTCATTCATAGTTTTGATGACTTCAGTGACAATCTACAATGTAAATAAAGAAAAACCATTAAATGAGAAGGTGTGTCCAAACTTTTGACTGATAGTATATATATGTGTATATATATCTATATATATCTATATATATCTATATATATATATATATATATATATATATATGTTTATTAGTGTAAGAAGTAGAACAATAGAAAAGACTACATAAACATATAAGAAATGCCACAGTTTGATACTAGTTTGATAGTTTGATGCATCAGAGACACAAAGCTCTCAGACCTTATACAAAATGGAAATGAAAATGTCCATGTCCTTCAGGTCCAGGAGTGTCCTGTCAGTGGTCTGCAGGGTTGGGTGTCTGCTGTTCACGGCATGATGTTTTAGGTCAGGATGTGAGGTGTGAGCTGCAGATATTTTTGTCTTTGTATTAATGTTGCTCGTCTCTGATGTTTGAGTGGAAACTGTGTAAAAATGAAAGTGTTGAAAACCTGGATCCATGAAGCAGAGAGAAGAAGCTCATGTTTGACCCTCAGATGTTTCATGAGGAGGATGAGCGCATGGATGCAGCCTGAGCAGCAGCAGAAGTCAGAGCGATGACGTCGGGGTCCGGGGGCGACGTGGCAGCGGCGAGGCCTCAGACAGGCCCGCTTGTTGTTGGATGAAAGGCGGCGTTGGCGTGCCGGCGGTGTTTTTGGTGCTGAGCTCAGAGCGGCGTTTACACTGAGCTCAGGTACGAACAAGAAAATCCCTGTTAAGTTTTCTTGTCGCACTTTGTTGCGAGCTGTGACGCCGCCGTGCAGAATGTGACGCCGCCACGATGAAACCTGCAGCGGCAGCAGCAGAAGAAGAGTGAGCGTTTGTGACGGCGGCGGCTGTGAAGCCCGGGTCAGACGTGGCGGCTCCCACGGGGCGCAGCTTGGACCACTGTATCTGACCTCTGACCTCTGAGCAGAGGAAGACTAAGTAGCGACGCTCGCTGCAGGTCTGCGACACAAAGGAGGAGAAGAAGGAGAGGATGAAAACACGTAAAGAAGACATGATGTTTGAAGCAGCTCTGAAGCTCATAAAACCAGTGTGATGACAAAGACCTGCTGAGCCACGTGTGAACTTTAACTCTTCAAGTGTGTCTTCATCTGAGGAAAAAGTCAAACCTCTTCAACCTGCTGATGGAGTTTTACAGTCAAACAGCTCAAAGAACCTGATGGACTTTCAGGTTTCAAAGCAAAGGAGTACCAACATCTCTGTCTGCTTCCACAGAAGCATGAAGACCCTTCATGGTCCATCTCTGTGTGCTGTTTTACTCTGTTGGATTTATTTTATTCAGATTTCTTCTTTTTGTGTTGTCTGTGACTGAATCCAGGTGTTTGGTTCAGTCCCATTAAAGCCAGCAGCTAGCCATGCAGTCTTTCCAAACATTAAGAAAGAATGGGTGGTTCTAAAGAGCTCACTGAATTCCAGCGTGGTACTGTAACAGGATGCTGGTGACATTTCTTCCCTCCTAGATATTCCACCATCAGCTGGAAGTCTGAAGCATTTAGGAACCACAGCAACTCAGC
>VUQH01051662.1:15196-26785 GCA_015106775.1 Etroplus canarensis | reverse complement strand
GCAGCTCTCTCCCTTTACTAGTCATAGTCCCTACATTTAAAGTCCCTACTCTCACCTCCACCCTCCTACCTTTCCTTCTCTCTCTCTGCCTCCTAACACGCTTTCCCCCTCACCCCCTCCTTGGTCTTCGGCCAACAGTAGCATAGTTTCCACCGGCACTCTGTTGGGTAACGGCACCGGAGGTGGTCGTTGTTAACCCGGGCTGCAACCGATCCGGTATGAAAGTGGTGTTATGAATCCGCATATTTGATTTGGCAAAGTTTTTACACCGGATGCCCTTCCTGACGCAACCCTCACCATTTACCCGGGCTTGGGACCGGCACTAGGAGTACACTGGCTTGTGGGCCCCTGTGGCTGGTTTAAATGTTATCCATTGGACATAATGGACAAAAATTAAATAAACAAGTCAACTCAAAAGAAAATCAGAATAATAAAATATGAAAAGGTGGGAGTAAGGTAATTTTTCTAGTAATGCAAACTTTTAAGCCTTAAGATAATCTGTACAAGCAGTGAAAAGTTTTGAGATGTCTATACATTTTTTTTTATTTTTTTTTTTTGCTTTTTTCCCATTAGTGCAGTTAAAATTCTGATTTCACATCACTGAGACTTCAAATGGCCCCTTATGTTCATTTGATACCTCTGAACATCATAAATCCCACCTGCGTAAACAAACCATCAGAGACCAGAGTTTGAATAAAACATATTACTGTGCTTCATGAAAACTGTCTTTTAGTAATATTTCTCTCTGGAGCACATCAAACCAAAGGAGTCAAGGCTCATTTTTGAAAGACCAAACCAACGCTATCATTGCCACAAAAAGCTCTTGAAATAAGTACTTCATCTTGGCCCTGACCAGGAATGCAAAGTCCCATAGACACATGGAAAGAAACAAACAACGAACAAGATCTAACAATTCTGATGCAGAAAGATCCACTTCCAGCAATATATGGGGTATTATATAGAGAAACACGAGAAATACCAAGCCCAAAAAATAGAAATCAAAGCAAACTGAGCTTCAATAACACTTGAATTGCACACTTGAACACACTGAATTCCTACATGGCATGCTGCATTGATGCAGAAATTCATAATAAAAGAGCCCCAAACAACTAATGAGTGCATAAATGAACATATTTATGAGAAGCTGTATATTTCCGTATTGTAAATCCTTTTTTTGCTTGATCCTAGGAATATACTAATAATCTGAGATATTGGATTTCTGATTTTCATGAGCTATAAGCCATAACGATCAAAATTAAAGCAAAAAAGGGTTGAAATATTTGTCTTTACATGTAATAAATATGGAATGAATATGTAAGTTTACCTACAGTGAGCTCCATAACTATTTGGACAATGGACTTTTTTTTTTTTGTAATTGTTGTTCTGTATACCACCAAAGGGGATTTTAAATCATATCCCATATATCCCATTCTTTGTCTTGGGAAACTCTTGGGTTGCTTTTGCAGTATGCTTTGGATCATTATTCATTTGTGTTGTTACACAACATCTGATTAGTTTTGCAGAATTTTACTGAATCTGAGCAGAGAGTATAGCCCTGTGTACACTTCAGAATTCATCTTGCTACTTCTGTCAACAGTCACATCATCAGTAAACACTAGTGACCCGGTTCCACTGGCAGTCATACATGCCCATGCCATACTATTGCCTCCAACATGTTTGACAGATGATGGGGTTTGCTTCGGATCATGAGCTGTTAGATGCTGTGTTGTGATGATGTTGTGAAGGCTTTTCTTTTTCTTACCAAGGAATGGGCCTGGTCATCCTCTGTGGTCTTCCGGGCCTTTTTTGTGTTGCTGGGCTGGCCAGTTCATTCTTTTGTTTTAAGATTGTTTCAGGTTGTTGTTTTGACCCATCCGAAAGTTTTTGCTGTCTCTGTAAGTTTATTTTGGTTTTTCAGCATAATCATAGCCTATGGACTCGTAGCCCTGTTCCACTGAACAGCTACCAAATCCAGCTTCTTCATCTGGAATCAACTCCAGATTTTTTATCTGCTTAATTTGTTATGAAATAATGAGGGAACAGACCTTGCCTGGCCATGAAAAAAGTGCCAGTCAATTGTACGATTAATTTTGAGTCTCTGAAAATGGAGGTCTATGTACAAAAATGGCTTTAATTCCTCAACAGTTGATGTAATAGTTTTACTAAACCTCCTAAATTAAATCTGAAAACCTGCACGTCAGTCACATCTTGATTATTTAAGCAAAAATTAACTGTGGTAGCACACAGAGGCAAAATATTGGTATATAGGAAGATGTCATGGTCTTGTGTTGTGGGGTTTTGCATGTTTTTTTAAGTCGTTATGTCTGGTTTTCTGTTTCCTGTTTTACTCTGAAGCCTGTTGTGTTCTGTCCATTATGTTCACTTTACTTCCTGTCCCTGATTGTTGCCACCTGTGTTCCTTTCCCTCCTGTTTCTCATTTGCTCTCAGTCTGTGAGTATTTAGACTTTGTCTGTCTTCAGTTTTGCATCCTGTCAGTGTTGTCTAGATCTGTTTCCTGCTGTGAGAGGGTTCTGCTCAGTTTGTTTCTTGTTTGGATTTATACCTATGGACTTTGTAACCCTTTTGGTGAGTGGCTGAATAAAGCCTTTTCAGTTTATCAGTCTGTCTCTGAGTCTGCATTTTGGGTACTCCCTGAGCTCTCTCACACACAATCTTGACAGAAGATGTATAAATGAATGGGTTGAACTCCATCACTAGATTATTTTTAAACTTTTTTGAACCTCATAACAGTTTTAAGTTAATACCACAATTTGTCCTTTACCATATTCCAAGGCTCTTATTCTTTAAAATAAAAAAGCAAGCAAGATTTATATATTCATAGCCACATGAGAAAAAACATTCAGAGCAAGCCTATCTGTTACAGTAACCCCCAAGGGTTATCCTTTAGATGGAGGATAATTAGAAATAATTGCCAGTATTATTCTACTGTACTTCCACTAATGAGTAATTTTCTGCTACTTCCCCCCGTCTTCTCCCTTGTTTAATACTAACACATAATGATGCAATATAACTCATCCTTTAAAAACATTATACATGCATGCAGATCAAGTATGTCTTGTACCCTCAAAATATTAGTCATATTTTTTTATATAGAAATGCATGAAATGAAGTGTGTGGGGGGGCTAAACAGTGCAAATCCAAATTATGGCAGTTTTGTATGACTTTTGCATATCTAATAAGTCTGATTTCTCCAGACTGGGAAAGATCAGAATAAATAGGAAGAGAAGGAATATTTTTATGTCAGTATAATAGTGATTGTCTACTCACCTAAAGCTGTCTCACAAAAAGCAGAGTCTGTTAGTCACTAAACTCCTTAATTCAGCAGTTTGAAACTAGGCCATTAGTGTATGAGAGATCCTGAAAGAGAGCAAAAACAAAAATGTGAATGTCTCTGTGTGCATTTGCATGCTATCCCAACTGTGTGTGTGTGTGTGTGTGTGTGTGTGTTTAGCCTGCAGATGAAATAGAGAGAACTCTTTTGATAGTTGCATCATCTCCTGTCCTTATTTATACACACATGTACGCAGATTTGTAATGTGAACAAGCTAAAATATGTTTTCAAAAATGTTAAATGTCTGTATATTCATATGCATCTTCACTGTGTATGTACATGCCCTCCTCACCTCTTCTCACTTCTTACATGCAGCATTTAATTCCCTAGATTGCTGTTTAATTTAGTGTATTGATCGCTAACAAATAGAACAGTGTGTTTCTCTTACTGTGATCTGTCAATCAGCAGTGGAGTGAAGGTGTTTCCTTTGTGTTTGGCTATTGAGAAGGGATGACATAACCTTACATTTGAAGTCCATAGAATAAAATTTAAAGCATAACTGGTGAAGTAGTGGAAATGAAGGAATGGAAAAAGTTTTCTCTGTTCTACATACCTGCATTAGTCTGTGTGTTGGTGCATAGGGTTTTGTTGCATGTAACAGCAGAACAGAATATAAAATTCAAAAATTTGCAAAAAAGAATATTTCGACATATCACACTAAAACACGGGCTAACGTACTTTCATTATCAGACAAGTACAATAACTGTTATGTTATATAGCGCTTTTATGTATTAGGGCAATGTCAAGCATGCAAAGTGCAGACCACTGAGAGCACATTTTTGAGAATTTTCAAAACCAAAATCCTGAACAAATCAGTGAATTCTAGCATGCAGTCAGTAACACTGGGTGGTTACATATGAACTGACCTCAATAAGCCAGAAAGAATTTCTGAAGTGTTTGTGTTCAGTGCTTATTCTTTGACTGAAAATCTTCTGCTGCTATAGAGTGAGCACCTCCAGCTGCTACCTTGTATTTCCCCAAGGGGTTGCCACAGTGGATGACTCCACATATGTGATTTGGCTAGGAATCTCACCAGAACCAATACTTAGGGTATCTGTGATGCCCAAATTTAGAAAACACGATAGCACTTTTTTTTTTTTTTTGGACGGCTCCCTAAAAGTGCACTAAAATTGTCTGCTGACTGGCTGCAGTACAAGTCCTAAGTCCCACCCCCTCTGTGTTAATGAGTGGGAGAAAGTAAAACTAAAATAAAATATATCTCCTCACATTACATTTTCCCAAACCTGAGTTCCACCCTTTTAAGTATTTCTTATCAGAGTGATTTGGGTTTAAATGATCTACTTTTTCATAAACTTGTTTTGAATTACAAATTTGATACTGTAAAAGCAAGTGTCATGACTGGCAGCTCTGACTGTCAATTTGACTCAATGCTATTCAGGGGGTGTGGCCTACGTCACGCCCATAAGTTAGATATAAAGACTCCTCACCAAGTCACTACTGCACAGACTCTGGTTGCAAAATTGCAAAACCACCAGCTGGAAATTTTGGCTTCACTTTTGTACAGTGGGA
The DNA here is from genome assembly GCA_015106775.1 of Etroplus canarensis. NCBI lineage: Eukaryota > Metazoa > Chordata > Actinopteri > Cichliformes > Cichlidae > Etroplus > Etroplus canarensis. The sequence continues at coordinate 21,902 of VUQH01051662.1, read as the reverse complement.
CGAAGTGGAACCACATCATCCATCTCTATACAGTCATTGCTACAAACACAGGAAACGCTACAATTGGAATGGCAAAAATTGTATGTAAAAGATAGCGACTAGTGCAGCTGCCAGATAGCTCTGCCCAGCTCGTTGATAAGAAAGGCAGTCAGCCGTTAGATAACCAAGGAAAAATAATTGATTTACAAAAGGTAATGTGCAAACAATACTATTCTACTTTTCAGAAAAAGGATGTAAATACTTCCACCTTTTTAAGCAGATTTCATGACAAGACTGGACCTTTTAATAGCAGTCTTCCACCAATGGAAAACTTCCACCTGTGGTGAAATTGGAATTTTACACCAATGATGCACCACCAACAGGACTCTTCAACCCCTGGATCAGGTATAGGAGTGCAAAAGTGTGTCCAAACGAAGTCCACAATATTTATCAAATCGAGGCAACACACAATAGCATCAATCACGGACAATATCTTGAAAGGCAAGAAAGTTTTGTAACAAAGCAATAAAATATAAGTTCCCATTTGACCCAGGATATTTTAGTGGCCTATAATTTATAAATTCAAAAAGCTTCTCTTTGGTTAAGACTCCTCTGTCTGCCATCTGTCATAAAATCCTTAACTCAATAATACAGACTTTTCTGAGAATGCTAGGCATCTTCTGATATCATCGTTAAATTGATTGTTGCCCATTCGTCAGTATTTCTATTTACTCTGCCTGAACTCAGAGTTGCAGGAATTTCCACAAAAGACCACCTTTTTGAGTGATCATGCCAAAACTGCTCATAAGACCAGATTTTCCTGCAGATTCCCTTTTCCTTCACTTGAACCATAGTACAGTTGCAAAGATTATTTAGATGTTTCTAATATTTATTGTTTGAGTTTTTTACAAAAGCAGGAAACTAAAACTTCAAAAGAAAAACTTGCTGTGTAAGTTCAAGATAGCTTCTATGAAGAACCATTATTCACTGTGCATACTTGAGTGCTGCGCAACATTTTGTGTAATGTTATTTTCAAGATGAGGAAGGGAAAAGTAGCAGAATAAAAGGAAAAAGTATACTGGGAATGTCAAAACATATGTTGCTTAATGCCTATTTCCGGCGCATTAAGGTTCGTTTCAAATAAAATTCAGCATTATTCTTCTTTTGTTTTCAAACTATGGTGTTTTATTGCCTTTATGTACAATAAATCATTCAAGGCCTAGCAGTTTTATTCCGTTGGCTTTGCAAATGTGTCTCTTAGATTTTCTGAATTTATTATACAAAACTGATTTGCACATCTTGCGTAAAAATAAGTTTAGAGCTTTTCACAGCCTTAAGCTTCATGTATACTTTTTCAGTGAGTCTCTGTAGAGTCTGTAGAGCCTATTTAGCCAATCGCATTGGCAGCATTCCTATCTGTGTGTGGTTTGCGATGACCCGATTGGGCAGTGCACATTAGATTATGAAGTGGGTTATGGAATAGAGTTTCAGAAGGCTCTACAACATACCTATGGCACTGATTCAACGCTTAAATATATCGTTAGTCACTCTGTAAGACCTTGTTTCAATGTCTAAAAAAATAGTTGATTGACTTAATTGGTCCAATACAAGAATGAATGGCCTTGACTAAGTTTTTATGAATAACATTGAAAAACTTATTGATTTTCAGTATTACATTTTGCAACAAAAGTGTTTTTTTTCTTAGGTCTCATATCATATGTTGGTTTGCTTTTCAACCTTTCAGCAGTATTCTGCTAAATATTTTAACTTTTTTTTTTAACAAATCGATAAAACAACAGTGTGAAATCTTATTTGTGCAATTTTGGAAGTGCAAGTGTTTGGGGGTTTTAGTCAATTGTTCATTTTACACTTTTTTTAATTTAATGAAAGACTTTTTTTTATCCAGTTTTATTTTTATTTGGGCTGGCACTTCTAACTCCATGTTATACAAATCCTTAATGAGTTGGTTTCCTGGAAAAAAAAAAGACTCATTTGTTAAATTTATAAAGGAAGTAAGGTATCTTCTCTGCTGGGTTGTTGGTCTGCCCTTCAGCAGAATCCCATCAAACATTTAGTTTTTGGGGAAGATAGAGGGCTTAGACCAAAGATCAGACAGCAATATATTATTTATGGAATTTTTCAATATGTTGAAATTTTTTAATGTGCTTGCTATTTCTTGAAAATGATGACACACCTTGGTCTCATTTTGTTCATGAATTGATTGTTGTGATTGATAACAACAATAACAGAGGTGCCAAACAGGCAAGTAGTATCTTGTTTTACCAAAACAATAATCTTTGAAAGTTGAAAGAAATTCTTTGGAGTTTATAGGTGTGTGGTAGTGTAGAATCATAATTAACAATGAAACTGTGAAAGTTGTAAAGTTATATTCTGACTTAAGAAATTTAAGGCATGCATACCTTTCTGAGCAAAAAGATATGCAAACAAAACAAATATGAAAATTTCACGTGTCATCCTTCAGGTTATTTTATCAATCAGTAGTTTCCTAATACTCATATGACCAACTTGCAATAGGTCAACAAGGGAACTGATACTATATGATGTCAGTGCAGCTTACCAGTCAGCTTGGTAAAGATCAAGAAAAGGTTGCACCTTGGATAAAACTTTTTATAATTGAAAATACAAAAATAAACAATGGTATTGATCATTATTTTGTGACCAACTATCTACAATGGAATGGCTCCCACATGATTTAACATACTTCACGCACGTACGTTACATTACTAACATAACTCAAACAGCCACTGATCAAATAAATTCAGCCATTTCAGGTATGTCTGTTAAAGACAAAAGCTGCTTGGGGCCTGTTATCAGATTATTACCAGAACAGAATAGATGTTTTTTGTTGTGAGGGTCACCATGTAATTCCTCTGCATGTGTTGTTCAGTCACAAAATGTTCAGCTGCATGTGTCTAGGCACCACAAGAACAAGAATTTTAGATATGACCTGTGCTCTAACAGCACCCCATCATAAATACTAAATTATCACTGTGATTGGTGGATTTGTAATGAAAAAAATGAAAAATGTATCATACATATTTTTGAAAAGTTTTGTGCCTGGTTACTCAGTTGAAGTGGCTCAGAAATAATACTGTGTTAGAGAAGGGCCTAGTTTCTCTGAGCAGAAATTATCAAAGTTCAAGAAAGTCAGGAAAATACACGGAGGATACAGACTCAGAAAACAAAAGAGGCTGACACAGAGACAGAAGTACAGAGACTCAGAAATGCTATTAAAAGTTTAGAAAGGCAGACAGAATGAAACTCTGCAGATATGAGAATTTAATGAAGACATTTGGCACTTGTCATTTTTATCTATCTGCATCTCACTGTAACATTCTATTTATCTCTTTTATTCCCTTAACCAAATTTATACAGAAATATTACAACACAAAAGGATGTGTTCACTTAAAATACACTCAGCCCTGTTAAATTATTCACAGATACAACGCAAAGTGGAAATAATTACCCCAGCAATCACTGACAGACTGATGCTGCACAAACACCAATAAACCTGTTAGTGCTTCTACCCTGTAAACACAGACAGTACACATGCATACAAAGCGCACATATACACATGTGGACTTATTAATGCCACAAATACATTAGTCAACACAGCCACCCTTTTATTTGACAGCTTGCACAAATTTGCAATGCACAGACAAACAAACATTTGCGATGTAAAAGAGAGCAGGGGATCACTTTCAGTTTAATAACTATCAAGCTAAATTAGTTCAAAGTTTTTCAAAAAAAAAATATCATTCTCAAAAGTGAGATAATGAGACTACATCACATACACCCACACACAGAAGCATACACTATGTACACCAATTTTCATTCATCACAGTCAGTGTTTGGTAAGGGAATAAGAGCCTGTTTAAATGAAAAACACCCCACAGAGAAGCGATGGCAGAACAATCTTTCACACACAGGTGTACATAAACACACACATATAGTACATACACGCATTCCATATCAATATACACACACAATGAACACATGCTCTGCAGCAAAAATGATCAAAAAGGTGTTCAGTTCCTGCTGAGTTTTCTAACAAAGGTGACATAAATGTGCATAAGATGGAAGAAATAGTGAGACAAAGAAAGAAAGAAAGTGGTGTTAGTAAAATGAAATGGTACTTCAAACTAAAATAAGGAAAGACCACTTTATCTTTTTACTTTTGTACGTAAATATTGCAGCTGTTCATTAAATAATTCTCAACCGCACACTTTGTACCGGAGTCCAAAAAATCAGTCAATATATGTCAATATACCACATTGCGCTACAAAACTTTGATCATTTGATTTTGTTTCCTATGACAGAAACAAAGTCTCTGTACCCTGAGGACATGTTGACATGTCAAAGAAAAAGATTCTATTTAGCAGCTAAACTTTTGAGGCTTGTGCATTCTGGATCAATGTTAGACTTTCATGATCTACTGGGTCACCTGAATAGCACAAACCCATTGTAAATGTTAATAAAGTTGACATGCACTATACACCAGCGGTTCCCAACCTTTTTTGCACCAGGGACCAGTTTCATGCATGAACATTTTTCCTTGGACCGGGTAGAGGCGCAGGAGTTCCGATAACAAAAATCCTTTGTCAGTTCATAGTCTGTAATCTCAATGCAACAATTCCACTTTATATTAAGCAATTACACTAACTCTACACTACAATATCAACTCACCATAATGCAGAATCAGTGGGAGTCTCGGGCTTGTTTCCCTGAAACTAGACGGCCCCATCTGGGGGTGATGGGAGACAGTGACATGATGCTTTCAACTCAGACACATTTATTGAAGTGGTGGCCCTCAGTAGCTGTTTTTGTCCTTCATGTTCACGTTTTTTCTTTCAAAAATTCCAAGGCCTTTGTCTTTTAACGCTGGGTGTTTTGTCACAATGTGTTGAGGGATTCATGGCTTTATTAACTAGTCAGTCACCGAAAATTATGCACAGCAGGAGTAGCGTTGTGAATCACCTGTTACAATGAACCTGTAACTTAGAATCCTTGTATTTTCTTTTAAATGCAGCCTTCTTTTTGCTGGCAGTCTGTGACCCTTCTGCTGTCCCATCATTTGCTCATTCCTTCACGAAAAAGCTCTTCAGTGAAAATTTGTTTCTGACTCTTTTTTTTTCAAGAGTTAGCTTGTGTCACTAATGTGTGAAACGGTGTGCCAGAGTCAAGTGCTGCAGTGAGGTTAAAATGATTAATTAATTAATTAATCATTAATTATTCTTCAATCATTTTAACCACAAAATTTTTTCTTTGCAGCCTGGTACCAAATGACGGGTCTGTGGATCATTTGGTTCCGGGGGTTGGGGACCCCTGCTGTACACAATACAAAAAGTATAGGGCCACATCTCTTAACTATTGATTTCAGAATCAGAATACTTTATTAATTCAAGGGAGAAAGCTGATTATCTTATAGATGCTCAATTAAATATGAATATGAGAGATAGAAAATATAAAAATAAAAATGTATAAACTCTATATGTAAAGTGCAATTGTATAAAAAGTGCATAACAAGCATTCTGTTACACAGTATTACATATAATATATGCAAGATATGGCTAAACAAAATAGTCCAAGTGTCATAGGAAGGATTTGTTAAGTTTGATATGTTTTCCTCTAGCATTCAGTAGTGCATCGTGGTGGGATGTCAGACAAGTCTGAAAACATGACCCTCACAGTGTTCATTGGCTTGTCCAGGTGGATGTAATGGCATTCTCAACTTCAAGTCAGGGCTGGTAGGTGAATTGGAGGGGTCTATCAGTGGACTGACCATAGGCCAGAGTTGATCCAGGATAGGTCTCTCCAGGGTCTTCATGATGTGTGATGTCAGTGCCACAAGTCTGTAGTCCCCTACATTTGGCCCCTGAGTTCCAGTGTATGAAAATCTTAATGCTTCAGTTTACCAAGACATTTTGGACAATTTTATGCTCCCAAATTTGTGGGAACAGACCCTTTACTGTTCTAGTATGATTGTGCCCAGTGCACAAATCAAGAGCTATAAAGGCATGCTTGGATTAGTTTGGTGTGGAATAACTTGACTGGCTCACACAGAGCCCTGACCTCAACCCCATCAAACACCTTTGGGGTGAACTAGAATGGAAATTGCAAGCCAGGCTCTCTCGTCCAACCTCGCAAACTTTGCAAATGCTTTTGTGGATGAAGGGGCAAACTCCAAAATCTCATAGAAAGGGGACTGACTCTATATTAATACCTATGGGTTTAGAATGGGATGTCATAAAAGCTCCTGCAGGTATAGTCTGTAGGTGGCCCAATACTTGTTCATATAGTGTGGCTGCCTTGATGTAATACTATATTTTTTTCCCAAACCTTTACACCTATGAATGCTAAGAAGTATTATAATGCTATAATGATTAATTAAAATCAACTTGCAAGGCAGCATGTGATTATAGGAGTTTGGTCTGTTGAGCATATTATTGACAATCTGAAAACAAAGCCTGAGGCTCATTATTTCATTTTAGTGACTAGAATCTGTGTGGTTTACTTGAGGCCACAAAGTATGGAATATTTCAGTTGTCCACTGTGCCAATTGTAGTGGTACTTGTATTTGATCATATTTAATGTAGACGCATCAATATGGCTGTGGGTATTGTCACAAAGCCTGTCAATTATACTCTGTGTGTGTGTGTGTGTGTTCTCTTTGTGTGAAAGCAGTTGTATTTAAGAAAATTACTAA
>VUQH01051659.1:3958-31396 GCA_015106775.1 Etroplus canarensis | reverse complement strand
TATCTCCTTTTTTTTTTTTTTTTTTTTTTTTTTTTCCACAGGACTGTAATGAGAAGTAACAGCAAAATGCCTGCGTTCTTTTTTTTTTTTTTTTCCAGTAAAGCAGTTTTCACACATGCACTACAGCCTTGAACGTTTTTTAGGTAGGTGGTGCAAATGAGAACACAAATGTCCGATAGACAGGGACTGGGCATTAATTGATCTTTAACCTGCCACGTTCCTAGTACAAATTCCATATGATGCCCAACTGTGTGAGAATAGCGCAGGGAACTGCCCAGTGAGTTCACTGCAAGTGAGTGGATATCATGTGTCTCAAGCTCTACCCATTTGCAATAGTGAGAATGTGTCTGAACTGTATTATCTCCTGCTGTGCACTACAATTCAGAAAGTATTATTGTGAAAAATATTTTACAACACTGTACAGAATGTATGTGTGTAAATCGTTTAATGGAAACAGTGAAGGTAGGTACCACAATGTAACTGTGCATTAAAACACTAAAATTACCACCTGACATTGTAGCTCATCCAGCTCACAATCCATCACAATTGTAATGTAATGTGTCAAGTATAGAAAGAAAGCAATGCGTTTTCTTGTCATTGGCTGGCTGTATGATCATGACTTAAGAGATTATTATCATCACCATCTAACAGTACAAGCAACTTGATAATGACCTTCAACTGGAGCACAATTTGGGCAAAGACCCTTTAACTGATCACTGTGTGCAAGTTTTACTAAAATCTGACCAATACACTAGGAGAAGTAGTGTTTTTTGGGGAAAATGTAAATGTGGAAAAGCACCTGAAAAATCCCAACTATGTCCTTGAACTTGAGCACAGTTTGGGTGAAGACACATTAGGTGATAATTTAATTCAATTCAATTTTATGTATATAGTGCCAATTCACAACAAAAGTTACCTCAAGGCACTTTAAGTTACTGTAAGATAAAGACCCTACAGTATCAGAGAGAAAACCCCAACAATCCGATGCTGATCCCCTATGAGCAGGCACTCAGCGACTGTGGGAAGGAAAAACTCCCTTTTAACAGGAAGAGACCTCCAGCAGAACCAGGCTCGGGCAGGGGCAGCCATCTGCCTCGACCGGTTGGGGGGTGAGGGGAGAGAGAAGGGAGAAAGGAGAGCAAAGAGAGACACAGACTATGGGAGAGAGAAGACATTTAATTACATGCAGCAATAGCAAATAAATGCGTGGGGAGTGAAAAGAGGTGGGTGGAGAAGAAATGCTAATAATTGCCTGCAAAGTTTATTAAAGTCTGACCAATATTGTAGGAGAAGTAGCAATTTTTGTGAATTGTGGACAGACAGACTGACAGATACCTTGCTCATAGGTCCTTTAGCCGGATGAGCTTAAAATTCTCTAATCTGGATATTTCACATACATTTTCAACCCAGTACCACAGATGGTCTTTTGCTATAAGTTAATGTCACTAATTAGATATCCAATCAAATGTAAAGTATGGCCACAGTCTCCCCTTTGGTTCCTAAGTTATAGTGTTGAATAATGGTCAGAAATTTGCTTTTGTAGAAGATTTTCATGAAGGTGCAGTAAACCTTTAGGATAAAAACTGTCATTACTTAAACCTTTAAGACGCTAGTGTTTTGAGTTTTGAGCAAAAGCATGTTTTGTGACATTACAATGACCTTTTGGTCACCAAGTTCATCCTTTCCTCTAAAGCAGTGGTTCTCAAACTTTATTTGGCATGCCCAACTTAAGTAGCTGAAAAAAGTTTATGCGACACACCACAAATTACTAACAATAAAAAAGCAAATATTTGCTTGTTTCTTTTTCATATAAAAACCATATCTATTCACCTGAGTTTCACTTAATATTTTTCACCTTGTTGTCTGCACCCCACCTGCAGTGGCTCTGTGCCCCACAGTTTGAGAACCACTGCTCTAAGAGAATATTTGTCCTTGAGATATTACATCTACGTACAAGAATGGGATGGATTGATGGACTGTTGGCCAACAAGAAAACACACTCTCACTGGAAAAATGCTTTTTTAAAGAAATGTCTTTCCTATTTTTCTCAAATTGCGGGTGGTATTTTCTGAATTTCTTTTTTACACATCTTGAATTAAAACAGTTGGATAGAAAGTTCCACTGCGCTGAAAGTGAGGTGGAAACAAATAGTCTGTCTTTTCTAGAGACTGGCAAACTACCCCCAGGGAATGATGCTAGACAACACAAAACACCAAAACAAACAGTGGCAGCTCGCGTGTCCATGTACACATGTGTGTGTCACAAAAGGGGTGGCGAGCGGGGAGGTGACAGCTCCCAGGAACAGCCCCTGAAGATATGCATCAAACTCGATGACGCGCCGACACACTCCATAGGTTCTGATGCTAAACGCGACAAGAATGTCCCTAACAGTATCTCTGCACCCTCTTCAGAGAACTATCAAAGGGCAAGTTCAGTGAGCGCACAAAATAAACCCCTCCACCACCCTCCCCGCTACACACACACCTAACACATCTCACTGCAGCATCTTTGCACTGCATAGGAATCAGGGATGTGTCGCTGTCTCCAGGCGCCAAGTTTATCTAAAAAGGAAACACCTGATTTTTTTTCCTGGCTCCTCTCATTCCTCGCCTCCCTTGTTAAACACACAACCTTGATTTTGTTTCTGTTGCCCGGAAGGAGTGAATTATTTACAGGATAAACAAGGTGATGTTGTTTCAGTCAGTCAGAGCCAAACTCCCCTATCGTAGCAACATAGAGGCAGACGGGTTTACCTGGCAGGCATGAGGGGCTGAGCTTGGATACAGAAGCCAAGCAGCAGCTACACAATGGCGGGCTACACACTGATAGTTATCTGAGGGGGGCCAAGGAGAAAAAAATGCCTCCACACCACATTCATGGGCTGGGAGTCCCAGACTGGTGGGTTGTCCTATTTATCTGCAGAGACAATGGGGACTATAAAAGAACATGAGCTGATTTACCGAGTGTGAGTGTGCATGAGGTGAGGATGGGGGGTGTTATTAAGAGATCATAAAGTGGCATTTGTGTTTGTAGGGGTTGTTGCCATACAAGGTTCAGGCAGTGAGATGATGAGGAACCTTTGCGGCTAAAGCCTCTAATCCTATCTGTGGTCTGTGGACTCCAGCTGGTGGGAGTGCAGCTGTGCTCGGCCCCTGCACAGGTGAATCAGTTCTGGGTCCTGCTTCTACAACTTCCATGTACGAAGTATGGCAGATTTGCACAGTACTTTGATCTCGCAGAGGTGGCAGCACTCCCCTTACCCCCCAGATGCAGTGACAGTGCGGGTGATCCATGTTAGGAAAAACTCTTTTTTAACATATGCCAAATGACAGCGCCGGTTTGAGGCTTAGTGCAGGTCAGGCCTGGATAAATTAAATGTGGCAGTGCAGAAAATTCACTTCTAAACAGTGCTGCAGGGAGAAAGTGAGTTCTAATGAGTGTTACAACTGCATCTTGTGACACAATTTATCATCTTTAAACAGTTGATCTCAGACATTATTAATCAGTGTCTCCCAAAAGATCCAACGGTCAATTACAAAAACATTTTGTTTTGCAGTATGAAATCAATCCCTGAATATAGGCAGATTAAAAATTCTGCTAATGGTGGTTGTGCTACATTATTTCAGCTACAGACTTGTGTTTTCAAGGAAATTTGGACTCATAACAGCTGACACTGACAGACAAAACAGCTGTGCTCTCAGCTTAACCTCTGACCCTGCCTGCACATTTGTAGCAAAGTGATTCACATTTAACACACTAGTTTACTCACCAAGGACACAATGGGAGGATATGATTGGGCCCTTGGTGCCGATTGAAAAAACAACATTCCTAATGTCTTTATGCACCGTAGCAAGATCGCACTTATCATATTACTCATGCCTTTGTGTCCTTTCCTGCAGGCATAGAGGTTTCTCTTCATGTTACCAGCTGGAAATATCAGTGATGAGCTTCTCCGCTTACTAAGCTCATTGGTGTAAAGGCAGTTTGTGTGCAGATTCTGTGGTCGGCTGGCTGCACAGGTAAGCAGAAAATAGCTCTTAGCTCTGGCCTGACCTTGAGAAGGATGCCATTCAATCAGTGAGCTCACTGCAGTAAAGGCCCTATCATTGCACTAATAGACTGAATCTTCCTCTCTGCCCGGATCATGGACAATGCATGAATGACTTCCTCCTGCTTGACAAGTTAAAGGGGCAATTTATTCAATAAATTAAACAGAGAAAATAAGCCATGATGAAAGAAATACTGGTGTGGCTGTTGGGCGGGTATAGATTGAACTTGTGTAACAGTCTGTACACCTAATTTAATTTTCAGTTTATAGACATAACAGAAGTGGATGACGGCAATTGACAAAACAGTTAAAATGCAAGACTGAACAGACTGTGCTCGTGTTCTCATTGCCAAGAATGAACATCAGTGGTGGAGAGTGTGTGGTGTGCTCCTTATCTACACCCCATCATCCAGCTGGAAGCACACAGAGTCAAAGTAATAAGGATGAGATTTAAAAACTGTTGCCTGCTTTGAACTTTGAGGTTGTGAGCTCAAATTCCACCTTATCAACCGGCAGCTTAAAAATAAGTTGTGTTATTTTTCTCACTGCTTACAGAGAGAGGGAGAGGGAGAGAACATACTGGAATGGTCATAACTACTGGCTGCTGCAGTGCATCGTGACAAACAACGGAGAAAAACTTGGGATTTATTGCTCTGATAACCTTCCAGATTCCTTCAGTTGGTGCTGTATGCCAAACAACTCCAACAGAGTTATGCATCATTAATCCCCATGAACACTGCCAGTGATAAATAATGCTCTGCGTCCCTATGAAAAATAAGGCAGTTATTACCAAACCGTAAAGAATGGTATTTGTATCATCACTTCAAGCAGATAATAATGTGAAGATACGATGTTTCAAAGATTCAAAAGCACACTGACAGTGGCAGTAAGCAGTATATTTCTGCTCTCGTCAATGTGCTGTTCAAGAAAGAACTCTCAATAAATAACAGCACTTGAGCTGAGCAAATCAAAGATCTTTATATCCATGCCATACTGCTTGCAATACTGAGCAGACACTCAAGCTATCAAATACCATTCAATACATGATAAACCAAGGTAAATAACGACTTAGCTTCGTCTTTGCAAGATGCATAGTAGCAAATAGCAGGTAATCAGTTACAGAACAATACAAAGCATGTCTAGAAACCTGTTGCACGAAGTTTTCCCACAAAGCACAGCTTATTTCACTCGTCTGATAATTTCTCAAGGCTCAGACTTGAATGCAGTCCAATAAATATAGTAATACTATATCCCCTACAGGTGTAAATTCTTGGTGGTTAAGCATTGCAAAGAGAGACTAGAAAAAAGTCTGTTTGATACAGAGATGTTTCCAGCACCAGATGCTGTGGGGCCCTCTCTTGTGAGAAGCCGGGCGAAGATCACTTACTTTCCTATTGAGAGCTGGAACATAAATTCAAACCCGGCTATAAATCAAATATAAATTTTCAGCTCCCCTCACTTTCTCGGGAACGGCTGCAATAACAATGTCATTCGAGTCTGCCTGGTTGCCATTAATGCTCTGGATTCCATCCATGCTAATGATTGGGCCTGTATCCTGTGCATTTTACAAACCCCACAGAAAAAAGAAGGGAAATATTACTGACCTATTTAATGCTTTGCAGGTTAAGAGAAGAAACCAAGGTCTGTGGTAGATAGTCTTTACATATACACTATTTCCACACTCTCTCAAAATGGATTTTCCTTGCCAGATATAACACCCTGTGCGCCAATGATTTTAATATACCGAAACTCTGCGACTACGACTTTAACATTTTTAGACAGCAAAGTTTCTGAGCCAGAGAGGAGGACAATGCACTCCAGCTAAATCTAACTTGAGTGAAAAATGTGATTTCTATTTAGATATTGTTCTGTGTGCCAACACGCCTTTCCTTCTGCCAAAAAACAGAACTCGATCTCATTCAGGCTATTTTCTCCTTGAAATCACAGTCGCGTAATGTTCTTTTTAAAAAAAAGAAACGAAGCGTGGGCCAAGACTGATTCACCTAACTCCCATCCCACACACATATTTACTGGAATGGACACATATCACAGTCTGAGCAGTTTTCATAACCCAAATATATACAGACTAGTATCAAAATCCAATTCATATATTTGTTTCGCACAGTGTAAACAGACTTTTTAATTCCAGTGAAACCATAACCCCAAAGTGGAGCACAGCTAGCAGATTCTGGTTACAGAGTGTGTTTGGAGAGGGAGCCTTTCTGGGTGAAGCACACTTTATTTTTTAAGCAAAAAGCAAACCAATTTCTGTGCAACACCTGCACCCTTCTGCCCTGTTGGCTTTGGTGAAGCAGATTCAATGAGTTTTCAGCCAACAGTACAGGGCTGTGTGCCTGTAAGAATCTGCACTGACAGAAGGCTTTTAGAGAAGAACCAAGGTCACCACTACAATAACACAGCACTGAGGATGTGCTCAGAGCCAGGGGGAAGTGCTGTGTCTCTCACACACCCTTGAAATAAAAACCAGAGAGTGCTGAATGATACTAAGTTCAATAAACTTAACTTTGCTTTGTAACCTCTGTAGAAAGACAACACAGGCAGAAGAGAACAGTTGCTCTTATAGTATAAACACATAAGTACAAATCAACTTTGCAGTTTAAAAACAAATATCGTCACACCATCACTTATATTTCAAGGCTAATGGCTGTGGCTTCCATGATAAGCAGTATTAATGTCATGTTAGTGGATAATGTTACAGGCTAGTTTCAATCAGTTGTCTTAACAAAATGATGATGATGGAATAAATGTGGCGTAAACGTTGTTCATATTATTTTCAGGTCCGAACTAACCTCACACAGGTGTAATACCATCAAAAAGCTGCTTTTAAAGAACAAGAAAACAAATTTCAAAGACAGAAACCCAGTTTACCTCAAGACTTGTGAGAATTACACAATAACAGTGCTGTACATTGTCATTCAATGTAGAAAAAATAACTAACAGCAACCAAAATGCTGAAAAATGCATGCTTCTTTTGTAAAACTATGTTTTTGGTCCAATTTTTGTAGTCTGTTAGTTTATAAAATTCTTGTCAATCAAGTTAAATGAAACTTAGTATAAAAAAGTGGGTCATGAGCCAAGGAAAAACTACAAACACTTTTTAGTGCAGGTCCAGAAACATATTAAGCTCACATTTGCTGACTGGACATTTTGTTAGATACACCTTGCTAGTACCTGGTTGGATCCCTTTTGCATTCAGAACTGCCTTAATTCTTTATGGCATAGATTCAACAAGGCACTGGAAACATTCTTCAGAGATTTTGGTCCATATCGGCATGATAGCATCAAACAGTTGCTGCAGATTTGTCAGCTGCACATCTATGATGAGAATCTCCCATTCCACCGCATCCCGAAGGTGCTCTATTGGATTGAGATCTGGTGACTGTGGAGGCCAGAACAGTGAACTCCTTCTGGTTTGAGATTATTTGAGCTTTGTTATCCTGCTGGAAGCAGCCATCAGAAGATGGCTACACTGTGGTCATAAAGGGATAGACATGGTCAGATGCAATACTCAGGTAGGCTGTGGTGTTTAAACAATGCTCAATTAGTACTAAGAGGACCAAAGTGTGCTATGAAAACATCTTCCACTCCACCACACCACCAGCCTGAACCATTGATACAAAGCAGGATGCATCCATGCTTTCATGTTGTTTATGAAGAGACTCATCAGACCAGTCAACATTTCTTCATTCTCCTACTGTCTAATTTTGGTGAGCCTGCAATAATTATAGCCTCAGTTTCCTGTTCTTAGCTGATAAGAGTGGCACCCAGTATAGTTCTTCTACTGCTGTAGCTCATCTGCTTCAAGGTTTGACATGTTTTATATTCAGGGATGCTCTTCTGCATATCTTGGTTGTAAAGATTGGTTATTTGAGTTGCTGTTGCCTTCCTATCAACTTAAAGCTGTCGGGTCATTCTCCTATGGAAACATCAAAGCATTTTTGCCCAGAGAACCACTGTTCACTGGATATTTTCTCTTTTTCAGACCATTCTCTGTAAACTCTAGAGACGGTTGAATGGAAAAATCCCAGTAGATCAGCAGTTTCTAAAATACTCAGACCTGCCCATCTGGCACCAACAACAAATGCCACGTTTAAAGTCACTTATTTTGCCTTTCTCCCCCACACCGATGCTCAGTTTGACCATGTCAGCATGCCTAAACGCATTGCCATGTGATTGGCCAATTAGATATTTGCGTTAATTAGCAGCAGGAGAAGTCTACCTAATGAAGTGGCCGGTGAGTGTAGTTTCGGAAACGTAAATAAATAAACTGCAAAACAGCAGAGCTGGCAACTTTTAAAAAAACTTACTCAAACATGAGTAAATAGAGCATTTTCAGCTGTGAATTAACACACATTAGTTGCTCTGTTAAGTATTTACTACAGCCAGATGGTGTATCAGAGATTGACTCAAAATAAACTACAGTTTGCTTGTCGTAAAGAGGGGGCATGCCCCCCAGTGATGACTTTGTAGGATAAGAGTGAAAGTACAGTACAATCAAAATGGAAGAAGTTACAACAGGCTCCACATACACAGAAAATATCTGTTTTGATCTTTACATGGGATTTATTGACACATCCTTTTATAACTCAAGACAGACGTCTTGTCATGAACCACTGCGCTGAAAATAAATCTCACATACTGCACATATCATGTTTGCTATTTCTATTCTAATCCTGATCCAGAGACAGATTTCTATTATTACCATAATTTTATTATGACATATATTAAGAAAATCATATTTAAAGGTGATGAAATTCTGAGGATTAGAGGATTATGTAGCACTGTATGATCTGCTTTCTAGTCTTTGTTTTTTGAGTAGTGTTAATTTACCTCTTAAGTGTGGTTTGAGCATGTATCTTGTGTTATTATGCTTTAATAAATCTAATAAAAATATACGGTGCCAAGAACATTTAAAAACAAAATCACAAAGCCCTCTTGTATTGGACTGTATCACATGTAAAGTAAAGTAAGTAAGTCATTTTTAATCATTGTTAATGGTGGGAAAGCCCCAGTAGGCTTCTTTAAAAGGTTGTCAGTGAAATCACTAACAGCTGCCAGCTACAGGAATTCAGAAATGCCAAACCAGCACTTTGTGATTGGCATAAGGAAGTTACACCCACTATGTAATAATATGTTTCTATTTGGTGAGGTGCCAAATGGGTTGCTGCCAATGCAGACATGACAGACTGATCAGATCATTCTGTACAAAAACATCAGGCCAAGGAGAACTGTAATTATTTGTCTGGGGTCAAGGTTAGGGTGCTGTAAAGTTCCTAATTACAAATGAGACACAGCTTACAGAACAAATCTAATCATGGTAACACCACTCAAAAAGTCATTTTGATGAATGTTTAATTATAGCAATACCAAGCAACTCTTTTGATAAGGTAATAATAATACACACTTGGCAATGAAAGAAACATTTAAAAGCAGAATTAGCGGTTCTAGTTTTATGTTATCTAAGATGACTAATAACTGTTTTGGGTGCAGGCATGGAGCATGAGACTTCAGTGCTGTGTCTATAGCGAGTGTAGTGTTTTGGGAAAATAAAGCAAATGAACAAACTAAAAACCTCTTCCTTGACTCCACCACACCTGCTCTGGTCCATCTATAATAACTCGTTCTGTCTGCTCTGCAGGTGTACTCTAGACCCATTTACCACAAATACGTACTACTGGCTGTTATGTCCCCCCTGCAGCCCTATTTCTCCTTCTGTCACCTCACCATCTAACACTGTCAATCCTCTCCCCTCAGTCCTGGCCTTGATGATACATTTACTTTCCATTAACCAATTTCTGAAACTTAGCAATTACCCCACATCACAGGGAGGCAGAGGAAATCCATAAGTCAGAGGTGCTGAAGATGCTCAATAATCATTCCTGCCATTTCCTGTGCACCTGCTTCAAAACAGCAATAAAGATGGGTCAATAACAACCCTATAAGGTGGTTAAAAAGACACAAAAAGTGGTCAATATATAACAAAAAAAAAAATTTGGAAATTATAAAAGACAGTTATGAAAACAAAAGTTTTCAAAGTACTCTAGGCATTCATGTGAAAAACTAAGTAAACCCTATGATTCAACAGCTTGTAGAACCACCTTTAGCAGCAATAACTTGAATTAATAATTTTTTGTGTGACTTTATCAGTCATACAGATAATGATAGAGGAACTTCGTCCCACTCCTCTTTACAATGTCACTTCAGTTTATTGAGGTTTAAAGGCATTTGTTTATGCACAGCTCTTTTTAGGCCCCGCCACAGCATTTCATTTTAATCAGACAGAGGTCTATAGATTGACTGGGCCAGTGCAACACTTTGATTCTTTTCTTTTTCAGACATTGTGTCGTAGGTTCACAAGTGTGCTTTGGATCACAGTCCTGTTGTATGACACAATTTCAGGACCACCATCCTTGACAATCAGTATGAGGTGTTTGTGCTGACATGCTGTGTTTGGTTTTTTTTTCTCCAAATGTGACCCTGTGAATTATAGCCAAACATCTCAACCTTGGTCTTATCTGTCCAAAGGACATTGTTCCAGAAATCTTGTGGTTTGTTCAGATGCAATTTTACAAACCTAACCCGTGCTGCTATGCTCTCTTTAGAGAGAAAAGGCTTTCTCCTGGTTACCCTTTCAAACAAGTCATACTTTTCAGTCTTTTCTAACTGTTATATATTGAATTTTACCATTTAACCTGCAAACAGCAGCCTGTAAAGTCTGAGATGTAGCTTTTGGTATTTTTGAATTTCTCTGAGCAGTGCACAGTCTGATATTAGGGTAAATTTGCTGGGATATCCACTCCTGGGAATGTGCATAAATGAGAGGGAGGCAGGTGGAATGGTGAAGATGCAAGGAGTAGAGGTAGTGAAGGTGGATGAGTTTAAATACTTTCCAAAGCAACAGACACAGCACAAGAGAGGTGAAGAAGAGAGTGCAGGCAGGGTGGAGTGGGTGGAGATGAGTGTCAGGGGTGCTTTGTGACAGAAGGATAGCAGCAAGAGTGAAAGGGAAGATTTACGAGATGGTATTGAGGCCTGCTATGATGTATGGTTTGGAGACGGTGGCACTGGCAAAAAAAATAAACAGGAGGTGGTGCTGGAGGTGGTAGAATTGAGGATGCTGAGATTTCACTGGGAGGATGGACGGGATTAGAAATGAGCACATCAGAGGGACAGCGCAAGTTGAGAAGTTTAAAGATAAAGTCAGAGAGGCAAGGCTGAGATGGTTTGGACATGTTCAGAGGAGGGATAGTGGATATATTGGACAAAGGATGTTGAATATGGAGCTGCCTGGCAGGAGGAGAAGAGGAAGACCACAGAGAAGGTTCATGGCTATAGTGAAGAAGGACATGCAGAGGGTTGGTCTGAGGGAAGAGGATGCAAGGGACAGGGCATGATGGAGGCAGATGATCTGCTGTGGTGACCTGAACGGGAGCAGCCGAAAAAAGATGAAGAAGATCCACTCCTGGGAAAGACTGGCAGCTGTCTTAAATGTTTTCAACTTGTGAATAACCTTTCTTGTCATAGAATAATTGACTTCAAATCATTTAAAAATGCCTCATAACCACTGCAAGACTGATGGGCAGCAACAACTGCTTGTCCAAGATCATTGCTAATATCATTCTTCCTTGGCATTGCATTAACACACACCTGAATGCTCCAGACCAGCAAACTGCCAAAACTTTGGCTTTTATAGAGGTGACTACACTGGTTGATAATCAATTCATTAATCAAGTGCAGCTGATTGGCTACACATGGCTACAACTATGCTCTTAATTCCTATGGAAGGAGTAAAGGTGTACTTTACAGGACTGCATACAGTAAAGTTCTATGAAAACTTTTTTTTTCATGATCTTAAATTATGCATGAAAATGATTTAACAATCAACATTGTTAGCTTTTACCAGTATTGGCACCTTTACTACATTTTTTAGCACTTTACAAAGAGCCTGCAGGGTGCTCAAGAAAATGACACATTTGTTGGTGCTTTCCATCATCCATGTACAGGCACATCCAAAACACCTCATTCATGAGGCATCCTAGTCATCCTAGTTCATCTTATTCCTTTATCACTAACCACTGTGGGTGAGTGCAGAAACGGAGCTTGACCATCAAATCCAAAGCCTGGCTTTTTTGCTCAGCTCTGTCTTCACCACACCAGACTGGCATCACGTTCGCAACACTGAATCAATCCATGTGTCAATTTTCCGCTCAATTCTCCCTCTACTTGTGAGGAAGACCCCTGCACACCTCTCATCCCTAATCCAGAGTGGGCACTCCACCCTTTTCAGGCTGAGACCCATGGCCTCAGACTTAGAGATGCAAATTCTTATCCTATCTTGGACAATTAAAAACTCTTTGTTAGATACCCAGGGTTCTTCCTGCATGGAGAATTTATCATCATGGCCCTGAAGAGGTTTTAACTTGAGCTAAAAGAGTATCACCAGCACTATGTACCTTTGGCTGCTCCCTTGCATTCTCCACAAGGGGTCGCCACAGCAGATTAAACCACACTGATAATTTGCCAGAGGTTTTACACCAGGTACCCTTCCTGACGCAACCCTCCATGCTGAAAGGGGCTTGTGTTCTCACCTGGAATTGAACCAGGGACTTTTCGCTTGTATGGTGAACATGTAAACCCCTACACTACAGAGACACTTCACCAGCACTATAATAAAACAATTTTATGACCAGTTTTGTTTAATTTGCTTAATGCACATTTTCATTTTTTTAATATTTCTTTTTCTGGCCATTTCAGAAAAACTCAGTTGCTTTACTATATGTAGACCAATTATGCTTGCATGTGTATTTACCTCTAAAAGAAGAAAAACCCCAGTACAGGGACTTAAGGCTTTTAAAACACATTATACTATATACTGTTTTGTAATAAATCATTACTGTTAACCATAGGCTACCATATGGTGCCTCTGAAGTGGTGTCCCAACAGTCAGGGTCTACCTTTTTAGCAGTTAGCATATAAGAAATAAATGCAATAGTTTCTTTTTGCAGCAAAGTAAATTATTATTTGCATCAACAGACATAGATTAAACTGCGACATTGCAATACCACAGCCAATTAAACTTGGAAATTCATTTTAGCTATTTCAGATGTGATAAGCTTCTGGTTTACTCATCGGACAATAATTTCCATGAACAAAATCAAAAGCTCACCAATCAAATTTTTGTCTACCACATACTCAAAATGCTACGAATGGGAGACACTTGTTTCAATTCCATTTGGTTACAGGTCATAAATTACTTAATGCCCTTTCTTTTGAAGTAATTCTTTCAAATCTAGCAGCTTTACTTCTAAGTGACATGTACAAAGTTCCTGATGGACCTTTGAGACACCTCTCGTAGCCACATTGACAACACCTTTCAAGAGAACAGATTTAATTTCTTTGCATGTTTACCTTTGCATCATCCCTATCTACCCCTCCCCTGTAACACTTCTCTTCTCTCTTCCTTCCCAGGAGACAAAGCAGGCAGACAGCTCTAATAAACAGTGGCATGAAGCCTTACAGTGCAGGCGTATGCCGAGGCAACCAATGTGATCAATTATCGAGTGGCCGATTCTCTTTAATTAGAGGGTTTAAGTATTGAGTTAGTCTGGGTGGGAAGCTGAGAAGCAGCATGTAAACCAACCTCATTACACTGCAGTGATTCACCTCCCAGGAGCTGTGATCCACGCAGTGTTTACACCATACATTTGTTTCTGTGGTAACATATCGAGTGGAGGAATGGCTTAGTGACAGACCCAGTTTTCCCCCCACCTCCTCTCCTCTACTCTCTCTCCATTTTCTTTCTTTCACTCTCCCTCCCACTCACTGCTGAAGAGGCTGTCACACTGGTTTGCCTTTTGTTGTGGAGAGTCTGGAGAGGTAGCACAATGTGTCCTAGTTAAAGCAGTGCCCCATCTGCCCGGCATAATTAGACAATTATGCTGGAAGGATCCGTCATTAATTCCTTTGTGGTGGCCAATTTTGCACCACAAAGAGGTCTCAGGTTTAGTTTTTCTTTGCAGAGCTCTGTTCATTTACCCTGGCCCCTGTTATCGTCCTCAAGTATTGATACTGTGGCAACTTAGGGCAGGAAAATATTCTCCTGCCAATATTGACTGGTTTGTACTGTTGTGGTGAAAAGGCCAAGAGGAATATTGGCTGCTGTCTTGTGCTGAATAAAAACAAGCAGCTAGGAAACAGCAGTGTGAAAACACAGGCAGACAAACAACAAACAATCATACTTAATGTACTGAGGGTTGGTACACTGATGAAATATACATTATGTGGAATGATCCCAGAGTTGCATTGTGGTGTGTACAGACTAATCTGAGTGGGAAGCCTTCATCAGTTTAAAAAATGCCAGTACTAAAGACCCAACAATTGATCCTTTAATTAATTCATTACATCCATGCTAAAGTGACTACACACAAAATAAACACTTAACCACCACTTTTTCAAAAATGGTGATCTGTTTGATGCGGCCAAAACTGTCCTGTTCCACTTTTTTAAATAAAGCCCAACCAATATACGATTTTTGGCATTGATGCTGATACTAACTAATCTTTGAGGAAAATGTGTACCTGCAGCTGCTCCCTTGTATTCTCCACAAGGGGTTGCCACAGCGAATCAATCCGCATTGGTAATTTGGCAGAGGTTTTACGCCGGATGCCATTCCTGACACAACCCTCCATGGTGAGAGGGGCTTGTGTCCCCGCCATATAAAATGACAAAATATATACTCATAGGCCACTTCATTAGGTACACCTGTACCTAATGTACCTATTTGTTAACATAAATATCTAATCAGCCAATCACATGGCAGCAACTCAATAAAATTTAGGCATATAGAAATGACAACCTGCTGACATTCAACCCAAGCCCTAAAATTGGAAAAAAGGTGATTTAAGTTATTTTGAATGTGGCATTATTGTCGGTGTCAGTTCTCTAGGCAAAAATGCCTTGATGCCAGAGATCAGAGGCTAGATTGCTTTGAGCTGATAGGAAGGCAACAGTAACTCAAATAACCAGTTGTTACAACCAAGGTATGCGGAAGAGCATCTCTGAATGCACAACATGACAAACCAAGAAGCAGATGGCTTCAGCAGCCGAAGAACACACCAGATGTCACTCCTACCAGCTAAAAATGGGAAAATGAGGTTGCAGTTCATGAGGCCTCCCCAAAACTGGACAAGTGAATACTGGAAAGACATTGTCTCGTCTGTTGAGTCATGATTTCTGCTGTAACATTCGAATGTTAGGGTCAGAATTTTGGTATAAACAATATGAAAGCATGGATCCACCCTGCCCTGTATGAACAGTTCAGACTGTTGGTGGTGGTGTGGGGGACATCCTCTTGGCACACTTTCAGCCCCTTAGTACCAAATAAGCATCATTTCAACAATGCACCCTATCTGAGAATTGTTGCCAACGATGTCCATCCCTTTATGACCACAGTGTGGCCATCTTCCAAAGGTTTCTTCCAGAAGGATAATTTGCCATGTCACAAAGCTCAAATCACCTTAAACGGGTTTCTTGAACATGACAATGAGATCACTGGCCTCCGCGGTCACCAGATCTCAATCCAATAGAACACCTCTGGAGTGTGGTGGAACAGGAGATTAACATCATGGACTGAACTACATTCAGTCGCTCCCTTGTACTCTCCCAAAGGGGTCGTTACAGTGGATTAATCCACATTGATAATTTGGCAGAGGTTTTACATCGGATGCCCTTCTTGACGCAACCCTCCATGGTGAGAGGGTCTTGTGTCCCCACCTGGACTCAAACCAGGGACCCTTTGTGTGGCAGGGGAATGTGTAAACCACTACACTACAGGGACAGTTACCTACCTGTGGCCATCAAACTTTACAGCTTGTCCCCTTGATACCTGAACTTTTTCCTATTGCCATTTAGTGTATATATCATAAATAGTATTGTTCAACTTTGGATCACATATGCTATACATTGGACTCTCTTGCATATAGGGTTATATATTTTTTAACTTCTTTTCTCTCTGTTTTCTATCTTTTTTACTTATATATTTGATTTGTAAAGTAAGCAATTTCTCCCCTGGGATTAATAAAGTATTCTGATTCTGATGTTCAAAGCATTTCTGTGTCAGCTTACATCCATATTGCACATGCAGACTATCATACAGGCATGATTTACGCCTGTCTTCATCTAGGTCCACACCTGAGTACGTTGCGCTAACAATTCTGTTTGGTATCACGCTGCCTTTGTGTCTTTTTCTGGAGGAAGTAACCTGCTTATTGGTCGCCTGTCCATATAAATTATATGGACAAAAGTATTACACCTGAATTCAGGTGTTTCATTCAGTCTCATTGCCAGAGGTGTATAAAATTAAGCACCTGGCCATGCAGTCTGTATAAGAACAGGTTGCTCTAAAGAGAGTCACTGAATTCAAGTAATAGGATGGTACTGTAATACAGTGGCTCAGTCTGTTGGTGACTGGTTGGCAACCAGAGGCTGCTGAGTGGCGGAGGCTGGAGGCCAAAATTCTGGCCCAGATACGTAATCCAGATTACGTACAGGGGCACACCGGAAGCATGGAGAGGAGTTGGTTCACCCCGAGCACCCTCAAAGTGCCCTTGAGCAAGGAACCCAACCCCCACGGTGCCCTTTGGCACTGGATTGCCTTGTGTCTCTCACGTCTCACCACTACATGCCACTAGTTCTGTGTGTGTGTATTTTTCAGAACTACATGTTCAATAAAAAAGAGTGTTGAGATTTAGTTGTGATTTCCCCATTAGAGGATCAATAAAGTATACATTTTATATTATCTCTTTTGCAGCAAGTAAGTTTTTGAAATTTGTTCCCTCCTAGATATCCCACAAATAACTGTAAGTGATATTATTTAATTTTTTCATTTCACTGAATAAAATACTCCACTCTGTCACTATGAATGATGAGGGAAAAAAGGTGGCAATTTGTCTAAAAAACAAATGCAGATAGGGCAAATGAGTCCGTATCTGTTGGTGCTATTTTTGTTGATGACTTTCAGACATCTTATGGAGGGTCACTGAAAACAGCAAGGACAGACAACGTTACTGTAAGATTAATTAATACAACACTTGAGAAATGTGGCTGAACTTGAATGTACATTTTAGAAATGTACATTTGCAAAAGTACTTACGCCAAATGTATATTTACTTTTGGAAAGACTTTAATTCAGGCTTTAATTAGGCCTGTGCAAAGAGTCTCTGTCATCTTTACACCTTATTCTTCCCTGGGAAACTGTCAAGTTGCATTCAAGCCTTTCCTGCAGATTATTTTATTTCTTTATTTGCCATTGTCTTACTGGACAACAACCCTTGCAGTTTCATTTGTGAATGCATCAGGTTTTTGTTCGCCTGGCCCGCTGCTGAGGTGGATCCTGCACATACTGAGGATAGTGCATTCATGATGTTGTGTCAACTTATACCCCAGTAATTCCTGCTGACTTCAGAGTCTCCTGAAGCTTCTGTGAAGCTGCTAGTGAAGCACCTCTTCAACTGTTGTTTGATGAGCTGGGGTTGTCTGACCACTCAAGAAGCTAGTTTGCGGAGATGTCAATATTTTAAAGTTTCCAAAATGCGCGAGATGGGTATGGGTTATAGGCATGGCACACTGGGTGCCACGCCTGTCAGTTAGGAACAGGATACTGAGGCTACAGCTTACACCAAAACTGGGCGACAGAAGATCTGAAAAACGTTGCCTGGGCTGATGAGCCTCGATTTCTGTTGCAACATTCGGATGGTAGCGTCAGAATTTTTCGTAAACGGCATGGTGTAAGGGTGTGGGGGATATTTTCCTGGCATACTTTGGCTGCTTAGTACCACTTGAGCACCATTCATGAGCCACAGCCTACTCAAGTATTGTTGCAGACCATGTCCCTCCCAGTGTGCCCATCCTCTGACAACTGTTTCCAGCAGGATGACGCCATGTCACAGAGCCTAATTCAACTTAAACCAGTTTCTTAAGCATGAAAGCGAGTTCACTGTCCTCAAATGGCCTCCACAGTCACCAGATCTGAGTCTAGTAGAGCACCTTTGAGGTGTGGTGAAACTGGAAATTTGCATCATGGATGCACAGCTGCAAAGCTGCAGCGACTGTGTGAAGCTCTCATGTCAAAATGGACCACACTCTCTGGGAAATGTTTTCAGCATCTTGTTGAATCTATGCCACGAACAAGCAATTCTGAAGGCAAAGTAACGTAGCCAGTGAGTGTGACTGGAATTTTTCAAAAATGTACGGACAGACACGATGGAACCGGTGATTTAAATGTTACTGCTTCCACCTCATGCACGAGGCTCCACGGACGTTCCACACACCGACATTTAGAACTACAAAGTGTGACCTTGCTTATTGTTCATAACTTATATACTGACAAGTTAAACATGATGCCGCAGGGAAAAACCGCTGACTCGACTGTAATTTGACATGAAGCCCCATGTCAAATTACTTGAGCAATCATTTATGTTAAGTTGTGCTGCATTTGATGGCACCTGGGAACGCTGAACGAGAAAAAAATCTGAGACACCACAAGTTGGATTTCCTTCTTGTTAACCGTGGATTCAAAGAAGAAAGTTGTTTCAGTAAAGGTATGCTATGCCTACATCACTGCCTCAACAATAAAGAGTTTTTTTTTCGTTGTTATTTTGTTGGTTTTTCATACAGTCATGTGAAAATGTTTTTCACAGGCCTGTGAAAGTTTTCTGAGTACACCCTTACAGCATCCATAGGAATTAGCATAGGTAAGTAGCAGCCAGGCGCTGCTAATCAGATGCACTTGATTACATGCTCATTAGCCAGTGTTAGCACATCTATAAAAGCAGAATTTTTGCCAGTTTGGTATTCTTGAGCATTCGAGTGTGTGTTAACACAATTCCACAATCTTCCCAGGAGTGTACGTTCCGGCATCTGCAATTCTCAGAGAAATTGTGAAAAAAACCAAAAGCTGCACCTCAGACTTTACAGGGCTCAGTTTGCATGTTAAATGATAAAGTTCATGACAGTGCAATTAGAAAAAATTGAACAAGTAAGGTCTGTTTGGAAGGGTTGTCCAAAGAAAGTTGCTTCTCTCTAAAGAGAACATGGCTTAGGTTTGCAAAATTGCATCTGAACAAACCACAAGACTTCTGAGACAGTGTATTTTGTACAAATAGGATCAAAGTGGAGATGTTTGGTTATAATGCACAGTGCACAATTTGGAGAAAACAAACACAGCATATCAGCACAAACACCTCAAACCTACTGTCAAAGGATGATGATTGGGGCTTATTTTGTAGCAAGAGGACCTGGGCCCCTTACAGTCATTGTGCAGACCACAAACTCTTCTCTATACCAAAGGATTCTAGAGTCAGGTGAGTACATCTGTCTGACAGCTAAAGCTTGGCCCAAACTGAGTCATGCAACAGGACAATGATCACAAGAACAGCAGCGCATCTACAACAGAATGGCTGAAAAAGAAAAGAATCAAGGCGTTGCAATGGTCCAGTCCAAGTCCAGACCTCAACCCAACTGAAATATTGTGGCAGGATCTTAAGAGAGCGGTGCATAAATGAATGTCAGCAAACCTCAGTGAACTGAACCAACGCTGTAAAGAAGAGTGGGCAAAAATTTCTCCACAGCAATGCGGGAGACCGATGAAGTCATACAGAAATCCCTTACTTCAAGTTTTTGCTGCTAAAGGAGGTTGTATAAGTTAATAAATCATCAGATGTACTCAGGTTTTCACAGAAGTGCATAGAGCCCTGTGAAAACGTTTCACGTGACTGTATGTAAAACATTAGACAACACGCCTTTGCAACATTTTTCTACAGTCACATAAATCTCTGCTGACTAGTGTCTGTTGGTCTTAATAAAAGAGCAAACAAAGCTGACCCAGAAGCAGCCGGAGTCGCTGGAGTTCCAGGTCTCCAATTTTGATTTCTCTCTCGCATCCTGCAGAATAAGCTTTTCCACTTAAAGCCTTTGTCTGGTGCGAGACATATCTACAGTGTATGAGGGCATCAAAGAGCTTATGATATCCTTTTTTAAAATCAGCACAGTGCAGGGGGTTTATATTTCTAAATGTGACACTCTGCTATAGGCTGTCTGGACAAAAGTAACACCTCAGCAGAGTAACAGGAAACAGGAAAAAAGATAGATATGACAGTGGCCTAAAGGGGATATTGTACCCGAATGATTCAGAGCTGCTGCACGCTGGGCTATATATGGTTTTTTTTTAAAACATAAAGAATTCAGGGGTTGACTTATGTTTTGGCAATAAAGTTTATGAGACATGTTATTATATTGCAATTAAAAATGCATTAGTTTTTAGAAGACAGGTAATGATAAATTTTCTTTTCTCAGTCTTAGAGAACTGGAAACTGGTGAATGGGCTGCATTTATATAGCACCGCTCTTCTCTTATCCAAGTGCTTAACAGAGAAAAGACAGAAAAATTTCTGCATTTCTGAGGTGGGCTGCTTGTCGACGAGTCAGAGATGACATATGTTGGATTTTTGCGTCAGTAAATCATTTCCATGTCAATTTGAAAACAACAGCATGATTAAAACAAGAAAAGAACAGCGTTCACTGTTGGCATCTAATTTATGTTGACCACAAACTTGAACAAACTCAAGAAAAGCCTCATTTATCCCATTGTTATATTAGCACCACACAAATAATGCCATTATTTTGACAGCAGTGCTCCAAAAATGCCTCAGCTATGACTCACACTCGGTAAACCCTGCCCTCACAGTCTCACACCTGCACGAAATTAATAAACAGACAGTCTGCATACACAGGGCTCGAATAAGGCAAATATTCAGGATATAAACACTTTGCAGAGGCTTGTTTATTTTCAATCAGCTACTCAAGATCAAAAATTCTACACCAGTGGGTCTCAAGCTTCTTATTACTGGTTCATTACTGTGTAATAACAATGCATAGTCTGATTTATGATCTTAGTCACTCCTGTCTATTATACTATATAACTCCCTCCATTAAGAACTGAACTTACACCATCTGCAAAGTTGGAGTTTCTACATTTCTGTCCTTATATATTCTCTAATGATACTTATGTATACTGACTAAAGTACCTGTAACACAAGTACTTTCTCCACTGGGGATTAATAAAGTATCCTGATTTTGATTCTGATTCTGAATATGGCATTCCCACACCAGCAGCCAAAAACACAAGCCCCGTATCTCATAGTTTTTATTGACTATAGGGTTCATGGATGTAGTGAAGGAGGACGTGCAGAGGGTTGGTTTGAGGGAAGAGGATGCAAGGGATAGGGTGAGATGGAGGCAGATGATCTGCTGTGGCGACCACTAACGGGAGCAGCCAAAAGAAGAAGATATTAATAAAAGAGTAACCATATTGAAGTTTACTTAAATAAAGGTGCTGCTCATCAGTTCAATATAATCTTCAAACCTGGTTTTCACCTACTGTGTCTCCACCCCTCACCAGTGGGGTGTACACTAAAGTAGATGTTCGCAGCCATCTGTTGTTTTGGAATGTAATCCATTTCATTAGGTAACTGTACTGTCATATGGGGACTCAGGTTATGTTTAAAAATTACCTGTTCACAGCTGGAAATCCTACTTTGTGGGAGCCTAAATGCCAGCATTAATATTTATGATAGCTGTTTTTTTAAACTTTCTTTGTGGATGTTTACACTGTTGCAACTCCTAGACAAAATTAACATGAAACTCTTGACATTAAGCATCTCCTTCCTGGATTGACACAGGCAGCACTGATGTCAGAAGAAACCAAAGATCTGCCTGTCCAACCAAGAGACACTCAAAAGATAGCGATTTGTCGGTGACACGGTGCAGCTTGAGAACGCAAAGTCTTCTGAACAGCATTCACTGAGGTTGTCTATAAGGGAAATTGTGGGCTGTCTTCCCTTGGATATTGTTTTTGAACCCACTGGGTTCTCCCCCTGCTGGCCATTTTAAAGAATGCAGCTTTAAAGTGCTTATGCAATGGCTTCACTTTTCAGAGCCAGAAACTATGTCCATCTTTTATGGATGCTATTTCTCAAGATGCATTCCTGTTTGTTGTCATGGTCCCCATATCTGTTCTCTCTTTCTCTTTCTGTCTCTTCTATCTGGTGTGGGTTGGACAATTAACTTTGTGCTTGAGTCTCCAGGTCTGGGTGTAGATGGGGCTGAGATGGAGTAGAGAGTGCACATCTGCTGTGTATTTCCCATCATTACCAGTGGTATTTAAGCCCTCCACTCTCCGCTGGAACAATAGCTGCTCTTACGTATCGTAAGCCCGGCCAAGTTACTCTGAGTAAGCCTTGCTTCTTTTGCCCATGCAGTCCTCTCAAGAGTCCCTGCCTGTGTTCTTTTCCGTGGACCGGCCTGACCAACTCTCATTCCCAGAATCATCAACCTTATTGGATTTACCTAACACCAGATCTGCCTGGCGTTATTTTCACTCTGGACTCTGCTCTCTGTCTCTGGAAACCCACGGACCTAGCACCCTCAGAACACTCTGGAGTCTCTACAACCGGCACCGGCCTTTGGATTACACCAAGAACTCTGAGCATTATTCATTAACTGTATTTACTGTTTTTTATTGTTGTTTGTGTTTTATTAAAACCTTCTCTAAAACTAAAATCCATGTCGGTCTTCCTTCACAAACCTTGACATTTGTACTTAGAATCAGTGGCTATTTCATTAGATACATCCTGCGAGCACGGGGCCTGATCCCCTTTTACCTTCAGAACCATCTTCATTTTTTGTGGCATCCATGATGCAAATGTCTCATTATACCAAATCCAAAAGGTAGATCTGGTTGACTGCGGAGGCCAAGGAACTTATGGTCATATTTGGGAAATCAGTTTGAGATCATTTGAATTTTGTGGCACCCCTTCACAGCCAACAGGAGTAGCACCCAGTGTGGTCTTCTGCTGCCACGTTAAAAGATGCTCTTCTGCATACCTTGGCTGTAACCAGGGGTTGTATGAAATACTGTTGCCTTTGCAACATGCAGCTGTAGCTTACAAAATAATATTTAGATAGTGTGTATATTTCTCAGGGTTCTCATTTTAAAACCAGTCTGACTTTGACGACCTACGTCTCAAACAAATAAATCAACAGCCAGCCAAATAACATTTTGCTGTGCTGTGAGTCAGTACCAAGACAACTGAATTTCCAAGTGATATGCATATTAAACAATGTTTGATGTTGTGAAGCCAGGCTCTTTTTCCACAGCCATTCTTCAGATATATAGCCAAGCACATAAAGAAGTCGATAAAATAACTTGCGACACCCCTGTATTGCCCCTCCGTGATCTCACTCAATTACCACATGGATCAGTGAGCCAGCTGCTGCTCGATCCCAAAGTAAATTCATTTGTGCACCTTAGAAGTCTTGAAAAATATATCAGGGCAGAGAGGTATATTGGAATCTGGAATCTGTAAATTCCAATTAGAGCCTGCTATCCTAGACTGGGGTGTGTAAGGTTATGAGGTTAGAATTAAGTGAACAGGAAGCCTCCTTCTTTTGTTTTTCTCATTTCCAGCACCTGAGTCTGTCTCGCTTTGCTCACTACTTTTCTTTAGCTTGTGGACTCTATTTTCAGCAGCTGCTTCTGCACTATAATTTCTAGGCTTATTTGCAGATAATTTTGAAAAATGATAAGCAATATTGCCAGATATGGCAATGCTGGGTATGAACCATTTTTCTTAAAGCTGAAGCAATATAAGGTATTCCTAATAAACAAAAACAATCTAAATAGCTATATACATTTTGCTTTGAGAACACCCAAACTGGCTCTCCACCTGGTGCATTTGACAGTTAGATGAATTCATGCAACCTTGCATATATCATATGTAGGCTGTAGTAAGTTAAAACAATATTCCCTGTGAGCAAATTATACCATATCTCTGGGAGATATGGTATACTTTTCTCTGTCTGCACACTTCGATAAGCTCAGTGAAAGTGACAGAGTCTCTGCACAATACTAGATAGAGTGCAGCACTTTTGGACTTTTGGAAATGAACAGCTGAACTTGTAACATGACTTCTATAAAGGTATTACAGGACATGAATACCTATCTCAGGAAAGGTAAGTGGCTCCTTTGGACTGGTAGTTTCATGTACAATTGATACACAGCTCGGCAGGGTTGTTGTTGAGAAAACTCAATCAACTCAATCAACCCAGTACTCAATACAACCCACATGGGATGTGTTGGAACAGGAGATTTACATCATGGATGTGCATCCAAGAAATCAGCATCAGCTACGTGATTCTATCATGTCAATGTGGCCCAGAATCTCTGAGGAATGTTTCGAGAATCTTATTGAGTCTTTTCCATGAAGAATTAAGGAAGTTCTGAAGTCAAAAGGGGTCCCAACTGGTAGTAGCAAGGTGAATCTGTAGAATAAAATTGCATTTTAGATGCTTTCTTCCGTTACTATATAAATCATTGAATATTAACACTGTTTGTGTGCTTGTCAGTGGGCTAAGACATAGGCCTCCACTTGCATCTGCATATTAATACCTGAGGGAAACTTTCCAGGCTAGATGCATCAGTAAATGGGACATGGGTCATAGTGGATGTCTGAAACATTGTATGAGGACCTGTCAGACGGGGGTGCATGTAAACACCAAGGTAAAACAAATGTATTCAGCAGGAGGGTCTGGTACTTTCCATCTTGGTTCTTACGTGTATTCCGCACCTGAGTTCTCAGTGCTAAAACGGAGGCGTTTGCCTTATCCATTTGCTCACTATGTTTGATTAAAGTTAACCATTTCACAGACTGAACTTTGAATAATACTGGAATGTAGCACTAGTGCTGAATATCTGTTTCAACTACTGTCACACTGTATAATCTGCAGTATGTAACCTCTGACATTAAATATAAGAATAAAAAACCAGAGTGTATATGAGTCTGGAAACTGTCTGAACAACTGGTAAACCACTGGTAGAAAAGGATTATATTGGTGTCAGAATTAAGATTGGAATAGGCAAAAAATAAGTTATATTGTAGTCAGATTTCAAGGCCTATGGATTAAGATAACATTAACATAAAATGGGAAGGGGAATTTGAGACCCTCCCAGAGGATAAAGGTTGGCTACAAGAATTCCTTGGAGTTTCTGCTTCTGTCTTGCTACTGGACACCGCACTTTCTGCCTGGAGTTTCCGGAAACCCAAAATTACTTTTTTTTTCTGTACTTTGCTTAGTTTGCTGCTGCATTAAAGCTTACTGCCAGAACTCAGAGTTTCTACAATGCCTTCTTTTGAATTTTGTTTTTTTGGGGAATCCTTTAAGAGTAATTAGGATTTCAACATTTTCAGAGGCCAGAAAGGCCCTCTGGGCTCTTTTTGTCATTTTTGACACAATCTAATGAAGTAACCAGTGATTGTATTTCATACTATTCACCCGCCTCTCCTGAAAGGTTTTTCTGGAGGAAAACTTGATTGTAAACCTTGACTTACTTGTAAAGTAGGGGCGGTTAGCCAGATACGCAGCAAGTCTGGCTTTGGTAACTTTGTCATGTCCAGCTCATTTTTGTTGTTAATTTATACAGAACGAGTATTTGATTTGAACAATGACACAATTTTTTAAAAAAAATTGCCTCTGTACACTACCACACTGGATTTTAAATCAAACAATGAAGACATGATTGAAGTGGAGATTTTTTTGCTTTAATTTGAGGGGTTTAACTGAAGTATTGCATTGACTGTTGAGGAATTACAGCCATTTTTAGTCATAGTCCCCCATTTTCAAAGGCTCGGGCAAACTAGGAATTTTAAATATAGGGATTTTTTTTCCTACTTGGATGGCAAGCATCAAAAATTAATTCTATAGCCATGGAATATGAAAAATAGATATTATAAAACAGAACTATTTTCTTAGTCATGTGTGCAGATGTCTATCATTCAGAAAACAAATGACCAGTCTCTTTGGAAGTGACCTAAGCCATAATCTTTACCCATTATATAAGGCCTAAAATGCTTATTATTGCTTAGAATTTGATATGTGTAATATACTGTAGATTACGCCTAGTATAGCTCCAAATTATTGGCTCAGCTTGCACCTCAGAAACCTTTTCTTCTACGCCATTTGGGACGTACATCTGAATGAAAAGAAAAATGTAGAACAGCAGCGACAAAGCAAATGCATCTCTAATCACTTTGTAATAACCATTCTTTCCATGAGTTTTCCCCTTTTTATGTCTTTCAAAATGTCAGCAGTGTGTTGGCAAGAAGAATGGAACAGATTCTTCTTGTGATCCAGCCTAACCTCTGTGCTCCGGCTGCAGATAATGATCACAGATGTCGTAGGAGTATTGATGATCTGACATTACCATATCTGGCCCTGCTGTCTCTGATGAGGGTGCATCAGAGTTACAAGCTGCAATAAAGCCCTGCAGGAATAATAAACGATGCCATATCCAGCCGGCAGAGGATTCATGCTGGGAGGCAGTACCATCATGTTCAATAACTGCTCTTGTTACTCATAAACATCACTCCAACATCAGTAAAAAAAGAGGATTCCAAGAGGGATTTGTTTCCTCTGTCTCAAGCCTCCCAGTCTGTTCAGTTTAGGATTAGATAAACAAATAAGGAATTTTAAATGTCCACGTCTTGCATATTGATTTAGAACATATATACAATAAATCTGCCTGACACAAGGTGAGGTCAGATGTGTTTGTGTTACACTGCAGCAATCATCCAGAGCCACTTGTAGATCAACACATAGATCTGGGGGAACTGAACACCAAACGGTCTTCAGTCTGTCCCACCTGTAGTTCTGCTTCCTGCACACAGTAAATGGTGGGAGTTAATCTAATCCTTAAATCCTGTCCTCTGGCTACGTATCTGTCCACACGCTTGTCAGAAAGCACTGTTATAAAGTGAAGCTGGCCTGGAGCGGCAGAAAATTAATAACCAGCATGAAGAGTTTCTGCTTTCTGTGCTGCTCAAAGCTAATGACCTACATGATAGAGTGTAACAATATCAAAGGGCTTGGCATGGGCTGAAATAACACAACATGCTTTGAACAATGACACAGTGACAACGTAATAATAAGGCAAAATATTAGATAAAATTGCATTATGTGACTCAATGTGACATGGGAAAAATAAATTAACAAAACATTAATTAAATACAGTCCTCCCTAAAAGTATTGGAACAGCGAGCTCAGTGAATTAGTTTTTGCCGTGCACCGAAAATATTTGTGTGTGAGCTCAACAGATGACTATGAGAAAAGAAATCGAAACCTCAGCTTTTATTCTCTAGTGTTTACATCTGGGATATGTTTAAAAAAAACATAGACCAGAACACATTTTGGATCAAACCACCCAATTTTACAAGTGAGTGAAAGTATTGGAACATGACAAGGGACCTGTGTTTCTTGTTA
>VUQH01051651.1:0-13058 GCA_015106775.1 Etroplus canarensis | reverse complement strand
GAATCCACCGCCGATGTTCCTAGCCTTGCTTCCCCTCCACCTGGTTTCTTGCACACACAATATATGTACCTTCCTTCTCTCCATCATATCAGCCAGCTCTCTCCCTTTACCAGTCATAGTCCCTACATTTAAAGTCCCTACTCTCACCTCCACCCTCCTACCTTTCCTTCTCTCTCTCTGCCTCCTAACACGCTTTCCCCCTCTCCCCCTCCTTGGTCTTCGGCCAACAGTAGCATAGTTTCCACCGGCACCCTGTTGGCTAACGGCACCGGAGGTGGTCATTGTTAAATGATCACATACTGGTCCTTTAAAACAGGAGTCCCCAACCCCCGGTCCTTGAACCATTTGGTACCGGACCGCAAAGAAAAAAATTTGTGGTTAAAATGTTCAATATTTTTCTTTCATTAGTCTTCCAGATCTTATTTTAAAAAACAACTCTTTACGCCTTCATCTCACTACTTTTTGTTTTTGGAACCCACACACCTCTACCTGGTCTGTGGAAAAATTTTCATGCATGAAACTGGTCCCTGGTACAAAACACAACGGAAAACTGGACCACAAAGTCAAGCTCAGCCACGGTCCTGGTAAATTAACTGATCCGGTTTTATTTACAAAATTCAATGGTTTACCGGAGGCTTTGCAAATGGATCAGTGTTAAAGGAGCAGCAGGCAGGTAAGTGATAATAAGGCAGTGATGCAGGAGAGAGATGACATTATAAAAACAATCTGATCCTTAGCATGCCCTAAAATTAGGTAAATACAATGTCAGATGAACACAAACATGACATATTTTACTATGGCATCATTTATTTACAAAAAACAAAGTTAAAATGCAAAAGCAATGTGTGAAAAAACTACGTACACCCTTAGTACTTCCCTAGGAATTAAGGAGCTCGGTAGCACCAAGGTGCTGCTAATCAAATGCACTTGATTAATTGATCAGTCTGTATGGTGCATTCAGGTGCATGTTAACGCAGTGCCGAGAAAAGACATCAGCAATGATCTTAGAGAAGCAATTGCTGCTGTCCATCAATCCAGTAAGCATTATAAGGCCAATCTGAAGTGCATCATTCTACACTGAGAAAGATGATTCATAAGTGGTAAACATTCAATACAGTTGCCAATCTTCCCAGGAGTGATCATTCCACCAAATTTAAAGGTCAGACCATGCAATGTGCAGAGAAACTGGAAAAAAAAAAAAAGCTACATCTCGAGCCCTGCAGGCCTCAGTACAATTAGAAAAACACTTAACAAATATGGTTTTTTGGAAGGGTCCCCAGGAGAAAGCCTCTTCTCTCTAAAAAGAAACATGGCAACTGGCAACACAGCCAAGTTTTACCAAACTGTATCTGAACAAGCTACAAGACTTCTAAAACAGTATCTTTGGACAGATGGAACCAAAGTGGTTGGCCATAATGAGCAATACCAGGTTTGGTGAAATCCAAACACAGCATACTGTATCAGCACCAACACCTCATAACCAGCTTTCAAGGACAGTGTTGGAGAGTTGAGAGGATTTTAGTTGGCTTTGTTACTAAATGGCCTGGGCACCTTGCAGTCATTGAGTTGAGCATGCACTCCTCTGGATACCAAAGTATTCTAGGGTCAAACATGAGGCCATCTGTCCACTAAAGCTTGGCCCAAATCGGGTCATGAGGACAATGGTCCAAAACACAGCAGCAAATATACAGCTGAATGGCTGGAAAAGAAAAAAACTCAAGGTGTCAAAGTCCAGGCCTCAACTGGACTAAAATGCTGTGGTGGGACCTTAAGACTGCTGTGCATAAACCAATGCCTGCAAACCTCGATGAGCTAAAGCAATGCTGCAAAGAAGAGTGGGCCAGACTTCTGCCACAACAACATGAGAGACTGATAAAGTAACACAGAAAATAATTACTTTAAATCACTGCTTCTAAAAGTAATTCTAAAATATATTAAATCACGTGGTGTACTTAGGTTTTCACACACTGCCTCTCCCTTTTATACTAGTTTTTGTTAAATAAACAGTGATAATATGCCATGTGTTTTTTTTTCTTCTGAGGTTTCTGCTAAGGACCAGATGCTCTTTTTATTATTATATCCTGATGCATAAAACTTTAGAACTGAAAAAGGATGAATGTTCTTTTTCCGGTATGTAAGTCGCTTTCTGAAAGCCACTGTGGTAAGTAAAAAAAAGCATCTAACCTTAACCTATATTAGTACTACAGCATTCGGTCTTGACATCTTTCTTGTGAAGTGTTGGTCTTGCTGCATCTCCCTCTTCTCAGAAGTGATGGGAGTGATGACATTATCTACTGGTTTTCTGACATGCTGTTAAAAACATCTGAGATTGAAATTCATTTTTTATTTTATCAGCAGGCAGCTGCAGGCACAGAGTGCAGAGGGAAAAAAAAATGTGGCTTTCTGGGGAAAATGTCAACTATGCACAAAATGATGTGTTTATATCTGGCTCATATTGACATCATTTCAAATACTGTGTCAAACTGCTTAAAATGCGCACTATTAACAGTGTACTGCATGATAGTGTAGTTTCAGATGCTGATAGTGGCTCAGCTGTCAGACGCTTTAAGCATCTTCTGCTGTGTGACCTGCTTTCCTTTAAAATGAGACAGCAGTCTGTGTCGGGGTCCCAATGAACTGAATTTAATCTGAATTAATCAGTCTGCTAAACAATATAAAGGTCTCAGTAAGATGGCACCTGTATAATTATCCCAGAAGCATGAAAGAGGTGTACACTGAAGTGCCAAATTTCTTACATTTGAAGCAGAAAATTGTTCCTGTTTTTCAGCCAGATCTGAACAGTGACGGCACAGACCAATAATCCAATGGTCAGGTCTGTCTTAATCTAGAGCCACAAAGGAATGTGCCTTTTCACAAGGTGATGCCCTTCCATCGACCTAAAACAAACCCAAGACATGTCCGATCCAGTGCATTGATTGCTTGCTCACTGAGGCCACAAGCACCTAATTCAGTTTATTCATGTACAGTAAACGAAGAATAACAAGGAAGGTGGAAAGACAGGACGAAAACAACCTGGTGATTTATGATAATTTTACACATTTGTATTGACTTGACACAAGACAGAGAAACCAAGGAGGTGGAAAAAGATACATCTGTGGCCCCATTTCACCAATAAATTACATTTATAGCTATAGTAATTGCTTTTGTCTGTCTTGTAGGAAACATAATTGCCGCCTCAACAATACTCACAGGTGAGCTTGTTTGGGGTTTTTTTCAACTGCACATCATTTTCTAAAACAGCGGTGGAGTTTGTCGGCGTGTTTGTGGTAAAAGACTGTGGTCTCAGTTAGTCCGCTCACTGGCCACTTCATTAGGTCCAGCTGTTCAACTGCTTCTTCATGCAAATATCTAATCCATCAATCAAATGCCAGCAACATCCTGCTGAAGCACAAACTGAGCATCAGAATGGGGAAGAGAGGTGATTTAAGTGACTTTGAATGTGGCATGTTTGTTGGTGCCAGACGGGCTGGTTTGAGTGTTTCAAAATTGCTAATCTACTAGAATTTTCCGAAACAACCATGTCTTTGGTTTGCAGAAGATGATCACAAGAAGACAAAATGGTGAGTGGCAGTTCTCAGGGTAAAAATGCTTTGCTGACCCCAGAGGTCAAAAGAGAATGGCCAGACTGCTTTGAGCTGATAGGATAGCAATAATAACTTGTATATATCCCCTATGTTTGCTCATAGGGGATAATCGGATTGTTGGGGTTTTCCCTCTAATACTGTAGGGCCTTTATCTTGAGGCCTTGAGGTGACTTTTGTTGTGACTTGACGCTATATAAATAAAATTGAATTGAATTGTATAACCAACCGTCTCTGAACACCGATTACATCGAAGTTAGCTGACAGAAGTGTTACCAGGTCTGGTAACTCATCTGCTTCAAAGAATAAGAAACTGAGACTACAGTTCACACAAGCACAGAATAGAAAACTGTTGTCTGATGAGTCTCGATGTTGGCTTTGACATTTGGATAACGGTCAAAGATATGCATAAGCAACGTGAAAGCGTGGATCCACCCTACCTTGTATTGAGGGTTCAGGCTTGTGGTGGCGGTGTAATGGTGTGGGGGATATTTTGGTGGCAAACTTTGTGCCCCTTAGTATCAAATCTGCCTCATTTGAATGCCACAGCTTGCTGAACACGTCCATCCTTTTATGACCACAGTGTACCCATCATCTGATGGCTGTGTCCAGCAGGATAACATGCCATGTCATAAAGCTCAAATTTTCTCAATCTGTTTTCTCAAACATGGCACTGAATTCACTGAACTCAAATGGCCTCCACAGTCACCAGATCTCAATCCACTAATACACTTCTAGGATGTGGTGGAATGGGAGATTTACATCATGGATGCGCAGCCGACAAATCTGAAGCAACTGTGTGATGCTATCATGTCAATATGGAGAAAAAAACTAATAAAATAATAATAATTCAGATGCACTCTCCAGACATGGCTTACTACCCTGGAAAACGGTGCTTTCTTACATTAATTTAAAGAATGAAATCCAATAGTTTGTGATTGTTTCACAAATGAAACTGATGGAGCTTCCTTGACACTAATAATGTTCTGCCAGCTCCTGAACATTTGTAAGATTATGATGGCAGCTGGCATGAGGACAGTATAAAGGCTTAAGATGCCAACAATTAACCAGAACATCCCCAGCTGCATCACTCGCTTTTTTCTGTCATCTCTCTCCTGTCAGAATTCCACAAAAGTCATGATACAGCTCAGAAAACATAATTAACTCTTTTACATCATATTTGCTGTTGCAGAATAGTTTTATATTCATATAATTATGAAGTTGGCAGGATTTAAATTTTGCCCTTGCCCCATCTTCTTCTTTAGCATTGATTCCAGGTCACTCGCTAGTTTACAATCACGCCCAGGAAGTCCCTTATGAAAATTTCCATGTGCACATCTGCAGTGCTTATTGAAGCCTCTCTACTTTGTCAAAACAGCCACCCTTAAATTTGAATTTCATCTTAGGAAAGAGGACAAAGTCACAGGGAGCCACATCTGGCAATTAGGATGGTTCATAAATTGCAGTTCTGTAAGCGTGGCCAAATACTCCAGCATTTACAACGTGCTCTATGATGGCACTGGCTTTCTCAGACACTGTAGGATGTTACACCAGAGCTAATCACATGTGACACACAGGTTTAAGTTTGCTCTCGCCTCAAGTACAAAGTTCAAGGTGAATATGAAGATGTACACGTGAAAGTGGATGCCAGTTAAAGCCATCCGGGGGTGCACAAGGAGATTATTTTAAAGGGCAGATCAGTCAAATTTAAATCAGGTATAATTTTTGGCTACACAGAAAGAGCTGCAGGACTTTCTGATCTCACATCATATTAGGACATAGGGATTCCTGCTGGTCATCATCACAGAACAGAAGCTGTTAGACTATGTGAGAAAAGCTAAACAAAAAACTTGACACTTTATTGGAATGACATACTTTTTGCTTCTGTTTGGTCAGCTGATTATAGCGTTAATATCATCAAGTCTGATCTCAACATCCATATTTTTTAACATGTGCTAATAAATAAATAAATAAATGATCTACTACAGAAGTATTCTGCATCCATCTATCGATCACTCCATTTTCTGCCACTTATTGGGGTCTGGTGGCAGCAGTCTAAGCAAAGACGCCCTGACCTCCCTCTCCCCAGTGTATTTCCTTCAGCTATTTCTTGGAGGGATGCCAAAGTGTTTACAAGCCAGTGGAGAAATGTAATCGCTCCAGCGTGTGCTGGGTCTCCCACGGGTCCTCCTCCTGGTAGGACATGCCCAGTACACCTCACTAAGGGAGGCACCCAGGAGGCATGCTTGTCATATATCCAAACCACCTTAACTACCTCCTTTTGAAACAGAGCAGCAGCCCCTGCAGAGAGTCTGTCCTCCTCACCTTATCTCTAAAGCGCTAACCCCACGTACACAAACGTGAATTTGAAATAGGGCGACATAATATTTATAATGAGTTTTTGCAGAGTAACATCTGGGGCGCAGTTTTTACAAAGGGAATAAAAAAATGGTTGGAATGGAATTGTGAAGCATTATAGAGTGGTTACAATAAAGATCTGAAATGTGAAGAATTATTAAGGAAACAGAAGGAAAATGTTACCAATTCACATGAGATGTTGCGAGGTACTTATGACTTACAAAGCAAGGTGTCATACCTGCCTCGCACCTCTGTCATGAATATTTGTGTCACTTCACTAAGGGAAAAATTTGCCGAACCAGCTGAATGTGGTTACGAAAGATTAGGATGCATTTAGGAACTTTACGAAGCAAACATTACAGTCAGCGACACCGCTGAGGCATGTTTTTAAGGTTTCCATAACCCTTTGTGAAAGGTTTGGGAATTTCAAAATTGGAACTCTGAAGTCCACAAAAACACGAAGTGTTTTCAGAGCCTTGCAAATCATTATAACACTCATGAATTCAATCACAAAGTACCGACAGCATGTTTGGGATTCACTGTGAACTGAATTTGTATCGATTCATAATCACTTTAGCAATATGTGTGATCAGGGCTTTAGGGAGAGCCCAGACACCCTTCGGAGGAAACCCATTTCCATGGCTTCAGTCACTACCCACAGCTTGTAGCCATAGGTGAGGGCAAGACCGTATCTTAACTGGTAAATCAACAGCTTCTCTTTACCGCTCGATCTATAGCTGGTAAGTGTTTTCATGAGCTAAACCACTGCCATCCGTGCACTGCTCTCTTGATGAGACATTGAACAAATGATGCCTCTGTAAAGTTAAAAATTTAATATTCATTTAATCAATAAAGTAATCACCGTAATCAAAAGTGACTCCAAGAAAAAACAAAGATTAGTAGTGAAGAAGGTAATGATTGAATAAAGCACGCCACATTGCGAGGACTAATAGAATGAGCGACTCTCGGGCATTTAGACGAGTCCTGTCTTTAATCAGAGTACAAACTAATAACACGTCTGCCGCTAAAGACACAGGAGGATGAAAGGCACAACGCCAAGCCTCCTTTTGTTTTATTCCATCACTCATCTCGTCCCTCAGCACATTAAGGCACTCAACGGCCTTAACAAGCTCTCCCACGACATTTACTGGAGCTTAATGGATAGAAAATGTGTGTCTAAGTGTGCAGCATGTGTGTTTTCTGCTTTTCTCAGATAATGAGCAGATGTCTATGACTTACTTATGAGTTTCTAAAAGAAAGGAGTCATGAAAATGAATGTTTTTGAATCATCACAAGACCGCCTTTGATGTTCAAATAACAGTAGCCACAGATGGCACAATCAGTCCTAATGCAGCCACGACCTTTAGCTTTTTGAAGATTGTCACAAGGTAAGATTCCCACATGTTCTATAGTATGTAGATCAGCAACATAGCCAGAAAAATCAGATTTCTGGGGAAATGTTCTGAGGAGAGCATTTCAGCGTTCTCCCAGAGGAGTCTGCTCTCACTGTACCTGGCTGTAGGAAGTCCAGCAGTCCAAGCCAGATTTAAGTATGCAGAACACATCTGTCACACGAAGAGTACAGTGGAAAAACTGACTTCTTAATTTGGAGATTAAAAGTACATTTCAATAAAACATTGTACATCTTTGAAATAATGAGGGCTCTTGAGATAGATGGGTTTTTTGAAGTACATTAAAAATTCCCGAGAATATTAAAAAAGTGACATCAAAGCTACTTTACTTTCAAT
The DNA here is from genome assembly GCA_015106775.1 of Etroplus canarensis. NCBI lineage: Eukaryota > Metazoa > Chordata > Actinopteri > Cichliformes > Cichlidae > Etroplus > Etroplus canarensis. The sequence continues at coordinate 5,350 of VUQH01051651.1, read as the reverse complement.
GACGGAAGGCAGGATGTGAAGCTTTGTATTTCATCTTTGCGTCCACATAGTGTTTAGTTCAGCACTAAAGGTGGAAGACGTAGGGAACAGCTAACCCTACTCCATCCAAACAACCCTCCTAACTAATTTTATTAACAAATTTTGCAAAGGGTTGCCAACTTTTGGCAATGCTAAACTACACTATTTGCCCCTGTTCCAATTCCTAAAGCTAAGTTAGGTTGTTCCAGAAGGTCATTTAACGGGCAAATGGATATCTTTTGAAAAAGAACTTTCGCAACAAGAGTTACAATGGAGGAAGTACAAAGGCAGAAAGTGGGAAGTGAAGCTGATAAAGCACGACTCTGACATTCAGATAAAGTCTTCACAAACACAAGAAACACATGGGGATACAAACAGGGGAGAATCAAATAAGAATAGACTGAGACAAAACAATCTTAAATGAAGTCAACGGAAATGCACTATACGGACAAAAGTATTGGGCCACATCGCTTGTTCAATGAATTCAGGTGTTTCGGTTAGTCCCATTGCTGCAAATGTATAAAAATCAACCAGTATGGTTGTGCCCCAGTGCACAAAGCAAGGTCCAAAGAGGCATGGTTGGATGAGTTTGGTGCAGAAGAACTTGACTGGCCCACACAGAGCCCTGACCTCAACCCCACTGAACGCCTTTGGGATCAGTCCAACATTTGTGTCTGACCTCACAAATATTCTTCTCTGTGAATGGGCAAAAATTCCCACAAACACAGTCCAAAATCCTGTAAAAAGCTTTCCCAGAAGAGTGGAAGCTGTTATAGTTGCAAAGGGGGGAGTCAACTCCATATTAATGCCTGAGAATTTAGAATCGTATCATAAACGCTCCTGTAAAGTATAGAGACTTTTGTCTATATAGTGTACCGTGGCTGTAGGGCCACATGCCATGGCACTTTCCTTTACATTAGAGCTTACAATTTTTATCTTACATCACTAAAAAAGAAAAGAGAAATTAATTTTCCTCCGGGGATTAATAAAGTATTCTGATTCTGAAAGCAAAAGTATGCCCCAGCAGGGGCATTTAATTTGGATCACTCCCATTAGGACGCCAGGTTAATAATGAGAGGTTACGGAATAAAACACAACCTGGCCAAAAGTCACCTCTTGGATTTAACTACGCAAACAGGTAAGAGCTTCACACTGGATAATTACTGGATAATTACTACTGTGATTAATATGTTTCAGCTGGCAACAGGTTATTCAACTCTGATGCAGTGAGTATAAACAATGTGAAAGAACATATCCTGTGGTCATGGAAAAGGCGTTACTCTGTCTTAGAGGAGTCAAATTATTGGCCTGCATCAAGCAAAAAAGCAAATAAGGAGACACTAACACCGTTTAAACTACCACAAAAACTGCCCAACGCATTATTACAGCCTGGATGTGATGAATCATCATCTTTGAGGAAGAAAGGTGATTAGAAAGAATCTTGAATGATCATGATCAGAGATTAATTGTACATTTGTTGAAATCAAAAAGTAAAAAAAAAAAAAAACAGCATTAGAACTCATGGCTGTTTAAATGTGAATAAGAGTATTTTCACGCACTCAATGTAAAGAGAACTCCACTGATTGAAATTAAAAAGCTTTGTAGCCTTAAGAAAAGCACTTGTCAATGACTAATCAGAAAACAAAAAGGTTAAATTTGCATAAAGATTGGACTCTGGAGCAATGGAAAAAAGTCATGTGGTCTCATGAGTTTAGATTTACCATGTTTCAGAGTGATGTTGCATCAGGTTTGAAGAGAGGTGGATGAACTAATGCACCCACCATGCTTAGTGCCAACTGTACAAGCATGTGGGAGCAATGTTATGATCTGTGGTTGCTTCAGTTGGTCAGATCTAGGTTCAGCAACATTATGTGCCCAAAAATGAGCCTCAGCTGATGACCTGAATATTCTGAATGGCACGGGTATATTCCAAGGTGACAAAGCCAGGATGCGCCACTCTCAAACTGTGAAATAGTGACTCAGGGAGCACTACACATTTTCAGACATGGACTGGCCACAACAGAGTCCAGAGCTTAACCTACTGAAAATCCTTGGAGTGTGCTGGAGAAGACTCTACACAGCGGTCTGACTCTCCCATCATTAACACAAGATTAATGCAACTCTGGACAGAAATACATGTTGCAACACTGCATAGACTTTTTTAAAAACGGTGTCACAGCAAATGTGTCCAATGAAATATTAGAGTGCGTGACCTTTTTTGGCCAGGCAGGGTCGTCAAAAACACAGACCAGGCTGCAGGAAACTTTTGATGTGTTTTGGCTTCTTTTTGGAGTAGACTCGTAACAGAGTAATTCCTCTAATGGTTCAATAATCCAATTTCTAAATAGCCTCTGTCTGCATGCAGCTCTCTAATACTGTATTACTAATGGAGAAGAGGAGGGGATATAAATGTTTGAGGAATAATGTGGAGCTGATGCCCGAAACCCAAGTGAAATTTCAATTCAACACTGCTGTAAACTGTGGAAAAAGCTCGAGATTACAACAGTGATAGATTCATGCCATGCCAGCAACCACCATCCGAGGCTTATGGAGCGTTTGACACAGTATTATGGCAGCTTGTATACCACAGCCTGTGAAAACATCATTTCTTTTCATTCAGAAAATCTTCCAGCTGGCAAAGCTGCCATGTGAAAATGTAATTTTCCAAACCTCCCAATCTCAGATCTGCTATCAGCCAGCGATAAGCTGGAAAGCCATTTTCTAGGATCCCCATTCAGAAATAGAAGTTCTGGCTCCTGATTAATCGCTTTCTACTCGCTCTCCCTCTCTGATGGCCAGTGATAAAAAAGCAAACAAATTCAAATCGCAGCTGTGAAAAACCCTGGAGTTTGTGAATTAAATATGAACAAAGCCTGCCATATCGACGGGCGGGTGGGCTAAAGAAGTGGCTGACAAGTTGAAGATGTAGCTGAAGATGTGGACAGACAGACGGACAGGAAGGCGGTAAGTGGGGGAGATGGGAAAACTGGCAGAGCGACAGCCAGACGATGGAGCTGTGGGAGGGAGGGAGACCGTTTGACAGACTCAAGGAGAAGGACGGGCGGGCAGGCGGGCGGACAGACAGCTGTGAAGGTCGACAGGTTCTCATACAGTGAGATGGTGTTACCCAGGCAACGAACAGCTGATCAGTCATTCACAAACCACAGAATTAATTTCAGTCAAACTTTATTGTCCCCAGGGGACAATTAGGAAGGGCTAAGAGGCGGACACACTAGCAGGCAGACAGACAGAGAAAACAGGAAGGCAAGAACAGACATACAGGCAGAGAGACAGTGGCTCAACACACTGCTGGACACTAAACACACACTCCTGCTGCAGCCATGCTGCACGCCACTCTGGTGTTGTCATAACAACTGAAATCCCACATCAACATCATTTCTAGATGTGAGACATATATTTTGTCAGGGAATTTAGGATTTTATTCGATATTAGACAAAAACAAGTAGGAGGAAAATGATGACGGATGGGAAGTGTCAGTAGAACAGTTGAACAGTAAACCACATCTGGATGTTATTCCCATTTCATTTAGTCTCATCCCAATGTTTGACACACTGATGCTAGGAAGCCAATGTAGTGGAAAATCCACTCCCGGATGTGGTGGAATACTCTCTTGTTTAAGAAGGTTCCTAACTGAGTTAAATGAGCTGGAAACATTTAAGTGGCAGCCGTAATAGGGGCTGGACAAATTCTCTAAATGTAATATAAAGGTGCTTCAGTGATGGACTGCCTTTTTGTGCAATAATTCGCTTCAGCACATTTTTATTTTTATTTTTCTCTTTGAAGCAAACACTAAAATCTATGAGCAACGGCTGGCAAAAAAGTGGAGTAAAATGTTACTTAAATAAAAAAGGTTTTCATTTCATATATACGCACGCCATGTGGACAAAAGTATTGGGTCACACCTCTTACTTTAGGCGTTTCATTCAGGTCCATTGCCACAGGTGTATAAAAGCAAGCACCCAGCCATGACGTCTGCCTTTCTAAACCCTTGTGAAAGAATAGGTTGTTGCATGCAAGCCTTACATCATCAGATAGAGTGGTGTAAAGCATGCCATCTTTGGACTCTGAGTCAGTGGGAAACGTATTCTGTGGAGTGAAGAGTCACACTTTTCTATCTGGCAGCCTGACGGACAAGTCTGGGTTTGCCAAATGCCAAGAGAGCGTTACCTGCCTGACTGCAATGACTGGAAAGTTTCTTGGAGGACGAATAATCCTATAGGGTTGTTTTTCTGGGGTTGGCCAGGGCCCCTTATGCTCTCATTTTTTTCTGTTCTCTTTCCTCTTACCCCCCCAACTGGTCGAAACAGATGGCTGCCTCTTACGGTCCTAGCAGGACCTGTTGTGATTTCGCCCCAGTGGTTGTGTTTTGCTCTCTCTCCACCCTTAGGTACTGCCAAGCTGACTACAATCAGTAATTAGGCCAGGGAGAGGAGAACTCCAGTGCCAGAGAGCCTTTGTGTTGAGGCTTGTGAGCAATGTGTACTTGTGTTTTTTTTTTTAAAACTCCTGCTCAGTGGAGAGGACTGTGTCATGATCATTTAACCCATTCAACTAACTCTTGTTTAGTGATCATCTTCGAGGTTTTGCTAAGTTTCTTTGTTTTAATGGTAATAGCAGCTTGTCCATCTTTTAAAAGTCTGTCCATCGTCTACCGCTTTTCCGAGGGTCCAGGTCGCAGGGGCAGCAGCTTGAGCAGAGAAGCCCAGACTTTCCTCTCCCCAGCCATCTCCTTCAGCTCCTTAGGGCAGACACCAAGGCATTCCCAGGCCAGCTGGGAGACGTAGTCTCTCCAGCGTGTCCTGGGTCTTCCTCGGGGTCTCCTCCCAGAGGGATACGCCCGAAACACCTCAAGTGAGAGGCATCCAGGATGCATCCTGATCAGATGCCTGACCCACCTCAACTGGCTCCTTTCGATGTGAAGGAGCAGCAGCTCTACTCAGAGACAGGGTGAGGAACTCAGTTATCTGGGAGAGGCTCAAAGGGTGAGTCCAGCAACCTGTGGAGACAGCTCATTTCGGCCACTTGTATTCATGATTTCATTCTTTTGGTCATTACCCAAAGTTCATGACCATAGTGAGGGTAGGACTATAGATAGACAGGTAAATTGAAAGCTTGCTCAGCTCCCTCTTCGCCACAACAGACTGGTATCACTGCAGACGCTGCCCCGATCCATCTGTCAGTCCCCCGCTCCATCCTCCCCTCACTCATGAACAAGACCCAGAGATAACTGAACTCCTCTACTTGGAGCAGGACCTCGTCCCCAACATGGAGAAGGCAATCCACTCTTTTCCGGCAGAGTACCATGGACTCA
>VUQH01051649.1:4106-23690 GCA_015106775.1 Etroplus canarensis | reverse complement strand
CTGGAGAGAAGAGGAATGAAAGTCAGTAGAAACAAGACAGAATACATGTGCATAAATGAGAGGGAGGCAGGTGGAACGGTGAAGATGCAGGGAGTAGAGGTGGTGAAGGTAGTGACCAGGATGGACAGGATTAGAAATGAATACATCAGAGGGACAGCTCATGTTGAGAAGTTTGGAGACAAAGTCAGAGAGACAAGGCTGAGATGGTTTGGACATGTTCAGAGGAGGGATAGTGGATATACTGGACAAAGGATGTTGAAGATGGAGCTGCAAGGCAGGAGGAGAAGAGGAAGACCACAGAGAAGATTGATGGATGTAGTGAAGGAGGACATGCAGAGGATTGGTGTGAGGGAAGAGGACACAAGGGATAGGGTGAGCTGGAGGCAGATGATCTGCTGTGGCGACCCCTATCGGAGCAGCCGGAAGAAGAAGAAGAAGAAGGAGTGTAGTTATGAATGTTACTCTGTCACCATGTCCCAGTAAATGTCCCAGTAAACGTATTCCCCTAGCTAACTAGTTAACTCCGTTAACTAGTTAGCTAGGGGAACTCTGACAGTGAGTTTGAGAACATGCCTAAAAAGATAATAGGCATAACTATAACAGGTATTTACCCTACAGATCCTGTAGTCGTTGCTTTAAGTGAAACTATATACATGCACTGAATCTTTTCACAGTTTTCAATATCCCAACCCACTTCACAGGTGTTTGAGTGACTAGCATACATACAGCACCTCAGCAATATTTTCCTGGAACAGTCTGATTGCTCCTCCAGTCAGATCCCCACTCACTTGTGTAGTCTTTCCACTTCACTGGAAAATATGTTTGTTTATCCTTTGTGGCCCATGAGATGCAACACTGGAGCTGTGACATAGACTTTTTCTTTTTGCTTTTTGTTTTGGAAGAGTGCTATCTGAAAATATATTTAACTTTTGACATTCTATCACAGATCACCAAAATGCAAAAGTCAATTAACTGGTGCAGTGGCTCCCCCCTTCCCCAAAGCTATGCACTCATAGTTCTTGACAAAACTTGATTCTTTCCTGTTTAATCTCTCCATTACAACAGCAAAGCTACTGGAATGCCTTCCTTTCAATTAGCTCTTGAGCAGCACCTTACATTTCTTATACAACACTCATTTCAAAAAGGTTGGGACACTAAAATATAAATAAAAACACAAGGCAACGGTTTGCACATCTCATAAACCAATATGTCATTCACAAAAGAACACTGAAAACATAACAAATGATAAAAGTGTGACATTTGACTGTTACATGATAAGTAGTAACTCATTCTTAATTTGATGGCAGCAACAAGACTCAAAAGTTGGAACAAGGGCAACAAAAACTAGAAAAGTAGTACAAAAAAGAAAAAGCTGTAGGAACATGTTGCAAGTAATGACGACTGTCAACATGACAGTAATGTGACTCGGTATAAAAAAGAGCACCTTAGAGAGGCAGTCTCTCCGGTTAAGATGGCAAAGGTTCAACAAGCTGCCAGAAACTACATCTACAGATTGAAGAGCATTTCAGAATCATTTTCCTCAGCATAAAATTGCAAATATTTTGACTATTCCATCATTGGCAGTACATAATATCATCAAAAGATGCCAAGACACTGGAGACATCTATTTGAGTAAGGGACATAGCTAAAATCCAGTATCAGATGCTCCTGATCTTTGGGCCCTCAGGAAGGCACTACATTGCAAACAGGCATGATTCTATCATGGAGATCACTGCATGGGCTCAAGAATGCCTCCAGAAATCATTGTCATTGAACACAGCTGGCCATCCACAAATGCAGGTTAAAACTATTTCATGCAAAGAAGAAGCCATATGTGAACAAGATCCAGAAATTATTAGTATTTTAGTATTTTGTGATACATTTTCTATGTTCTTTTGCATTGTTTTTTTTATCTATACTTTACACAGCATCCCTCTGGGATTAATAAAGTATTCTGATTCTGATTCTGAGTCCCAACCTTTTGGTAACTGAGGTTGTAAATTGTTGCTGTAGAACTCTTTTTCTGAAAATATGTTACCCCTTCGCTATGTATATCTTGAACTTTAATCTTAAATATATGAATACACCAACATGACACCAGAGAAAGCATACATATTCCATCATACACTACAGAAAAGCAAAAATCCAAACACTCCCACAGTATACAGCTCATACACAATAGGCTGGTCATCAGTACAGGCGCTATTTGTCACTTCTGATTTCACAACTGCTTGGTTTAATCTTAGCCTGAGGTGCTGAATGTATTAAATCATCAGAATTTACTTTCACATGCCCTACTGTTTTCTTCTGCCACATAAAAGTAGAGGGGCAATTTTCATTTGTGTAGGCGAGCCTCTCGACATGTATTTCATATGAAAGAAAGGAAAAACGAAAGAAAGAACAAACATTAAAAAAACATTTAATTTCATTGTCTTTCTTTTTTTAAACGGGACAATGCTTGTTGATGGACATCAATATCAGGAAATAAGATATAAACAGGCCAGATTTTGCAAAAATTTACATCTGTAGTCCCTGGTCAGGTTCCATACAGCTGACAATAAATAGACATGAAGAGAATCGGTTGCATTTAAATGATAAAGTCATGATCCCATCACCCAATTCTTCCCAAAATTGAATCACCTCATCCTTTTATGAAGCCAAATCCATAGAAAAAAAATCAGCCAAATCTGTTTATACATTTTTGAGTTATTTTGCATACAAACAAACAAACAAACAAACAAACAAATGCCGACGAAAACATAACCTCCATCCTTGACGGAGTATGTAACTGGAAAAGCGCGCAGAGAGGGCAGACCTCCGCCAAGCAGCTCGAGCCTTTGATCTCTCTACAACACTTGCATGGATACACACACACACTTTATCGTAGTCATGATATGTGGGCACCTCTTCCTTTTATGAACCTTTCATTAAAAAAATTCAGCTAAATCCTTTCATACGTTTTTGAGTTATTTTGCTCACAAACAAACAAAAAAACCAACACCAACGACAACATAAACCTCTGCCATCTTGGGGAAGGTCAATAACACATGATACAATACAGATGGAAGGAGTACTTTGAGGAGCTGAATGAACAATGAAGGAGAGAAGGATGGAAGAAGGAAAGATAGTGAATCAGCCAATTCCATGAGTTTAGAAGAAACTTGCCCAACTAGTTCCTTGAGACAATAGATATTGCAGTTACACCCATATTGTTGATTACTTTACATATATTAGGTTTTGCACAATTTGTGTAAGATATTGCACACAGTGAGTTTGTGATATATAGAGAAATGGAAAGGTGGATGGTCCAGATGACATACCTGTGGAGGTATAGAGATGCCTAGGAGAGAGGGCAGTGGAATTTTTAACCAGGTTGTTTAACATGATCTTGGGCAGTGAGAAGATGCCTGAGGAATGGAGACGAAGTGCACTGGTACCGATCTTCAAGCATAGGGGGGATGAGCAGAGATGCAGTAACTACAGAGGGATCAAGATGATAAGCAAGACCTTGAAGATATGGGTAAGGAACCTAGGTTAAGAAGAGAGGTGATGATCAGCGAGCGGCAGTATGGCTTCATGTCGAGAAACAGTATTACAGATGCAATGTTTGCTTTGAGAGAAGTATAGAGAAAATCAGAAGGAGTTGCGCTGTGTCTTTGTGGATCTAGAAAAAGAACATTATAGGGTGCCAAGAGAGAAACTGTGGAACTGTATGAGGAAGTCAGGAGCGGCAGAGAAGTATATGAAGATAATGTAGGACATGTATGAGACAGTGGTGAGGTGTGCAGTAGGAGTGACAAATGGGTTCAAGGTGGGGGTGGGATTACATCAGGGTTTTGCTCTGAGCCCCTTTGTATTTGTAATGGTGATGGACAGGTTGACAGATGAGGTCAAGCAGGAGTCTCTGTGGACTATGACGTTCACAGACGACATTGTGATTTGTATTGAGAGTAGGGATGAGGTGGAAGAGAGTCTGGAGAGGTGGAGGTATGCCCTGGAGAGAAGAGGAATGAAAGTCAGTAGAATGGAACTGTGAGAATACATGGAGTAGAAGGTGGGTGAGTTTAAATACTTGGGGTCAACCTTCCAAATTAGCAGACAGAGCACAGGAGAGGTGAAGAAGTGAGTGTCAGGGTGCTCTGTGACAGAGGGATGGATAGCAGCATGAGTGAAAATTAAAGTTTACAAGACAGTGGTGAGGCCTGCTATAATGCATGGTTTGGAAATGGTGGTGCTGACAAATAGACAAGCGGCAGATCTGGAGGTGGCAAATTTGAAGAGTTTGAGACCTTAAGTGGGAAAAATCGGGATGGGCAGGATTACAAATTCATACATCAGAAGGACAGCTCAGGTTGAAAAGTCTGAGGAAAAAGTAAGCCCCTCTCACCATGGGGGGTTGCGTCATCCAGGGCATCTGGTGTAAAACCTCTGCCAAATTACCAGTGTGCATTGATCCGCTGTGGCATTCCCTTAGGGAAAATACAAAGGAGCAGCTGAATGCAAAGAAAGCACAATCTGTCCAAATGTGGCAGGGCACCTCATAGCCCCCTCTAGTGGTGACCCTGGTACCAGTCCCAGTTTTTTTTATCAAAAAAAATTATTTAAATGAGGTTGGGCAAATCCACGTAAAACCTTATAAATAAAACAAGCATCCCTGAAACTTTTAAATCAATCAACTCACAGGATGGTGTTTTCTTAAGTGTTGCAGTGATGAAGTGAGACTGGCTTTAAAAAAAAAGTGATTCTGTTGAATTAAGCATTGTTTCATCTGTCAGTGACCAGGTAGTGAAGTAATACTCAATGTCAAGTGTGCTGCAAATATTGGACAACTGTTAAAAGGTAAAGTAGAGCCCAGTGTCAACCCAAGATATTTAAACAGTCAGAAAACATATCTTTGGAAGGAAAATTAGAACAATATATGTTTTGATCTACACCTATTTTCATATTTCATGTAATCTGTGGATAAAATGAAAACTCAAAATATATTGCAGTCAGTCAATGAAGACTGCCAAACTATAGGCAGGAAAACATAAACTTTAGTATATGCATATCATTTTGTTCATAACGAACATGCAGAAGTACTTTTTATTATTTTTTTTATATGCAGATTGGATATTTTGTTTCTGAAAGGAATTCTGAGTGGCCTTCAAGTCAGTATATTTTGGCATTAAGCCTGAAGCATCATGCTATTATGAGTGAATGACTGACAGGTAGAGAAGGTAATTAACATAATTGTGCTCTATCTGGTGCTCTCAACACCAGGAGGTTTAAGGTGATGGAGAGTGTTGTCAGAGTGTTAGTTACCACCTTAGCTTTCAGCACACAAGCTTACACTTTGAGAGCACTACTACCTCATTATCGCCACCTTTGCAAGGGCACAAACACACACATGCACGCACCCATTGCACACTTTCCCACAGCTGGAGCATATACTGATAGTGTTGTACGAAGAAGTAATGAGAACATTCCTCAAGTCCATAACCTTTAACTGAGAAACTGTGTGCATTTGGTTGTGTGTTTGTCCGTGCACATGTTCATATGTGTGGCAGTGTGTCCCTAACTAATGCCTGATATCACGGTAGGTGGAGAATAAGCTTTCATTCAAAAAGGAAAACAATAGATGTTTGCGGTTTGCAATGAAATTGAATTTTTAGTGACATGTTTAAAAAGGAAGAAGACAGAGACCATTTTTCTTTGTACTGCATGTGATGAATACAGTCACCACCTCATCAAGTGGACAGATTGCAAAATAGCAATTAATGTCAGATTTAAATTGCTTTGTTGACATGTCATTATTTGGAATAAACAGGACAGCAAAACTTTGTATCGATTCAGTCAACAGAAGGTTGTTTTTGTTTTCTTGTCTCCTCCCCTGTAGAGATCCATATTTTTCCTAAGTTACAGCGACACCTTTAGCAATAAAACACAAAGCTAATATGTCATTCCTGCTGCATGCCTTTGTGTTCAAAAATCTATTTCCTTACCAAGATTTTGTTATTTCAAATTGCAACACCATTTACACATTAATGGCAAAGTGTAAACAGGGTGTTATTACCACAGATACCAGGATCAGGAGTTCTTGTTAGAACAATGCAAACATACATTTAGGCAGTTTCAAAGTTTTGAAACAGCAGTCACGGGTGTTCCTTTCTTGGTGAAACTATATCTTCAGTACTTGACTTGGCATTGCTTTCTGTGCTGGCTAGCCTGCTAGTTTCCTGCCTGCTTCTTTGGCTGGGTGGGAACGCTTATCACCAGATCAAGAGATGAGACTTGTCTGGTCAAGTAGTTAGTTGCAGTCTGCAGCTGGTTAACCTAAAACTAGTGCCCCAAAATGCTACCTTCAGCCAGTCTTCCAGACTGCTGGTGTCTGACCAGACAACCCCTGGTCTGTAAGTCTTCAGCCAGACATTCCATCAGGTTCTCACCAGATCCTGCATCAAAAAAATCCACAGAAGGCACCTTGTATCTGGGCCCATTGTTAACGCCATCTCTGAAAGTGGTAAGGGTGGTCATGCAGTGGTTAGAACTGGCACCTCACTACAAGAAGGTTCTTGGTTTAAACCCTGGCTGGGGCCAATCTGCGGGCTTGCATACGTTTCCGGGTACTCCAGCTTCTTCCCACAGTTAAGCAGTGATTCTAAAAGGGATGTGAGGTAGACAAAGCGTAACGGATTATAGAATAAAACACACTGTACATTTATGGTCAAATGTGGCTTGTAGTCTAAAAGAGTTTGAGTGATCAGTAAGACTAGAAAAGCAAGGTATAAATGCTAGTCCATAAGCCTGTCTCTCAGACAACTGACGTCAATAGGAAAAGTTTGGCCTTCTAACCTGCTATGATGTTTTGTCCATGAATCAGCCAGTTCCTCCCCTGTTCCTGACTCAGTTCACTCCTGTTCTAGGGTAAGCCAAAGTCCACTCCAGAGTGGGATGTTCCTAAGCCTCCTGCCTAAATAGCTACAGCGATTCTGTTTTTGCTGCAGGTCCTGCTTGTCTGTGTTCAGGTTGTTCATACCATAATCTTTCCACCTTTAATTTGTCACATATGTGTTCCAAGAGGTATTTTCCCCCAGTATTATCATTTGGTGCTTTGCTGGTTTTTATTTTACTTTGTTTATGTTTTTGTTTTGTTCTTTGTTTTGTTTTAATTTTGTATTTTTTACTTGCTGTTGAACAATGGATCCTCTCTCAGTTGTAAAATTGTGTTAGCGCATAGAAAATAAAACCCACTTTTTGTTCAGTTGTAACTAAATTTATGGTAATGCTGTGGATCATAGTGTCTGAACATAAAATTGTGCATTAATATGCATAGAAAACTTGATCAGGGTTTCACACACCAAGAAATATGAATTCAGCTGAAAAAGATATATCATCTGCCCTGGGTCCATTTGTAGTGCGTGATTTCTATCTATGTAATCATAGTTTTCTTTCCTTTTATTGAAGAAATGCATCTGAACAGTGCTCCACAATAAAAAAAATAGAAAATATCTCATTTTGTGTGGAGCGTGTTATGTCCTTTAACTCTTCATTGTGTCCTTCTAATCTCTGCAGGTTATAAGTTGTGCATGATCGGTTTGGTATTTCTTCAATGCAGTGCTGCCTCCTCTAAATCCCTTTCATGGGATTTTATCTTTAGGCTGTACTACATCCACTCACAGCAGGAGAGCTACACTTTATTTATATGCTGTTGTGATCCGCGAGTTATTTAATTTATAGGGTTGATAGAACAATCTTTTCGTAATCTGAGAGGGGCAACATATAAAAACTGCAGAGAAATGGTGTGAGAGGGCCACACTTTCTTAACGTAATCACATTAAGGAAAAAAAACTTAATGCCTAGCTCTGCCTTTTCAGTGTATTAACAGCGTGTAAAAGGGTTTGAAACTGAATTTTATCAGTAATATGAACCTAATTTACAATTATTTAAGGATGTGTGATGCTAGCAAAACAGGTTGTTTTTTAACCTATTCAAAAGTGTTAATCTGCATAAGTGTCCACTGTCTTGGATGGCCAAAGGAAGTATGTTTTGAAGTAAACAATGACTACTGTGTCAACACCCTGCACAGGTCACCAGTCTATTGCAGGGCTAACACAGAGAGACAACACTCACATCTACCGCCCATTTAGAATTGCCAGTTAACCTAACCACACATGTCTTTGGGAGGAACCAGAGTACCCAAAGAGAACCCATGCAGACACAGAGAGAACATGCAAACTCCACAGAGAAAGGGCCCCAGCTGGCTACTGGATTCAAACCCAGGATGATGTACAGTGGTGACAAACCACCCCATCACCATGCTACCCTCTTGTTGTGAGGCAAGGGTGCTAACCACCATGCCACTGCGCCACCCTGATTCCACACTTCCTACTTCCATACATGGATTTTGACAATACTGAAAGTGGAAATGCTTATATGTCTTTTCAGAAATGCTTACATGGGTCTATAAGATGGAAGCAGCAAAGGAGGAGTATTATTCTTCATTAAACAACTAAATACTGAATGGAGTCTCTATATGCATTCATGGCTAAATATGGGAGTGCCTTTGTGTGTGCATACAGTTTTGCTTACAAACTTACAGAGTTCTATGCAGTTAAATCAAAGGTACACTTGATTGTCCAGAACAGACATATTTGGTGCAGGCCACAAGGGTGCCTTTCAGGAGAAGAACCTCATGTCAAATATAAGGCAAGTTCTTGGAAATGCTATGGTTTAAGGTAGTTTCACTGTTTCAGGGACTGAGCAGCTTGCAGTCATTGATTCAGCTTTGCATTTTGAATCACATCAAAGAGTGCTTGAAGATAATGTGAGGCCATCTGCTCTAAAGTTGAAGTTGAAACAGAAGTAGACCTTCCAAAAGGATATTAATCCCAAGCACACTAGAAAATCCACCAAGGAATGGATTAAAGGGATACACTGAAGGTTGAAATGAAGTAAAGCACAACAAAAGCATTTGTGAGTATGTGATTGCTGTTCAACACGAAGATTTCTTCATACACACAATCTCCTCTAAGTACTGAATCAAACTGTAAATCAATCACTGATTAAAGTGGTCAAAGCCTTACGAAGTCAGGAATGCAAAAAAATGGTGTGATCATCTTCTGTTTTAAGCACTCTTCTCAAGTGGCAGTGATGACACATTTGCAATATGCATATCTAAAGAACAAGCACAAGGCACATTAATCTTGAATGCATCAATCATGGCAACAGATCATCTCTGCAAGCGAGCCTATGATGCTTGTGATATCTCTGTCCTTCCTGGAAGATTCATCTGTTTCCGCTGTGTGACCACAATCCAGCGAACAACAGCTCTTTTAGGGAAAGAACTCTCACACCATGAAGATAAGCAAAACTGAAAGCATTTCCAGCTGTATTACCACAGAAGTTTCCTTAGTGCATTTATTTCAAAGCTTTGAACTTCTGTGACGTTTTCCAAAGCCAGAGACTGCTGATTCTTGCTGGGCTGTCTCTCACACTCATACTGTGATTTGTAAAGGCAATTTGACTTTCCTCGCCAACTTGTTCCCACTCAGTGACCAAAAGCAAATAGCAACGACAGAATATTTATTGTGATGGAGGATTTTCTTTAAAAGAGAAAAACTGACATTTTGCTTAATATTACATTAAATTTGTTGGCAGACCAGCTCTACATTTCAAGTATTTTTGTGATATATAAATGTTTTGCCTGCATGTTTTATAATAAAACTCAAACTGTCATTCACTTCATACTTAGAGAGAAAAAGCTACTTTGATTGCAGTGGTATTAAAGTATTAAAAAGGGTGGAACAGTGGGTCCTGAGTTCAAATCCACTGGTTGTTTGGGGCATTTCTGTATAGAATTTGCATGTGCCGGTTCTCACTGGGTACTCTGACTTCCCCCCACAGTCCAATGACAAGCATGTTAGGTTAAATAAAATGTAACTTTTGGATGCTCCCTTGTATTCTCGGCCAATGAGGATTAATCTGCATTTGTAATTTGGCAGAGGTTTTACACTAGATGCCCTTCCTGACTCAACCCCCCCATGGTCAGAGGGGCTTGTGTCCCCACCTGGAAACAAAGCAGGGCTCTTTCACTTGTAAGGCTACAGAGGACATTTATGTTAGGTTAAATAGTGATTCTAAAATGGCTATAGGTGTGAATGGTTGCTTGCCTCTCTGTGGTAACCATGTGAAGAGTTGGCAATCTGTCCAAGGTGTACTGCACCTTTTTGTCCTGTGAAATCTGGGAAAGGCTCCAGTCTCAGTGCAACTCTGAATTGGATAAGCAGAAAAAAAATGGATGGATGGATGGTATTTAGGAACAGACAAGAAAAAGGAGACCAAAAACATTTGTATGGAGGCACAAAACATTTTTAAGTCTTATAATGAAGATGAGACAGCCTATTAAATATAAATAGCCTATGAATTTATCATAAGCTATCATCCTTTATTTAACCATGAAGTGAATTTTTGAGAATAAGAATCTCTTTTGCAAGAGCATCCTAGGCTGACAACCAGCATCACCCTAGCATGGTTGTTAATGGCTGGAGAAACCTGAGCTCCCGGAGAAAACCTGCGCAAGCACGGGGAGAACATGCAAACTCCACATAGAATTGTCCTACCTGAATTTGAACCCGGAGCCCTCCTGTAAGGCAACAGTGCTAACCACTGAGCCCCCATACTGTCTAAGTAACTACTTTGCAAAGGCTGCATTTGCATTATAATTTCAATAGTAGTAGGCTGGAGCCTATCCCAGCTGTCATGGAGCAAAAGACCAGGTACACCCCAACCAGTCGCCAGTCTGTCACAGACAGACAACTGTTCACACTCATATACGGTCAATTTTAAATTGCCAATTAACTTAACCCCTTTGGATATCTTTGAACTGTGGGAGGAAGCCAGAACACACTGAGAGAACCCACGCAAGCACAGGGAGAATATACGAACTCCACGCAGAGGGACCTAAGTTGGTTGGATTTGAACCTGGACCCTCTTGCTGTGAGGCGACAGTGCTAACCACCGCACCACGGTGTTGCCCTAACTTGAAGCGAACTTTGAAGAGAGAGTTAGATAGGGCGGGAAACCGGTAAGAGGTAGCCAGGTGGGGTCCGCGCAGTCCGCTCAGGGGAATTCAGCTCACCGGGAGCCAGGTCGTCACACGGTGTGGCATTTCCTCCACTCCTGTGGATGGTGTGAGGCTGGTGGTGGAGTCTGGTTGTTTGGGAATGCAGCCTAAAGTGGGTGGTAAACTCTATCTAAGGCTAAATATGAGCACGAGACCCACAGGTGACGAGTACTGTAAGAGAAAAAGTTACGTTTTCATAACAAATAAATGTAACATTTTTAAGGTGGAGGAAAATAATATCTATCAGCATGTTTAAGACTGCTTTGAAACAGAAACCATGAAACTATACAAGCCACTTTGTTCTTATAGAAATTATTTATTAATTATATTATGATGACAACTGAAGCATGGCTGTAGCAACCTAGCAGCTTTAAAAATGGTAAGATCAAAAAACATAAACATGGATTTAATTTTAAAGTCTAGCTGCTGATGAAGCTTACTGACAAGCTGTTTTTGGTGAAAGTTTGCGAAACTACTAGAAAAGCATTGTTTGTTTCAATGTTATTTTTTTTTATCAAAGCCAGAGGAAGACAGCGGAGATGAGCGAATGAGCCACATGTGGCACCAGAGCCGCAGGTTTGAGAACCCTGCCCTAGCGGTTGGGGAAAAAGAGCACAAAGTAAAATTTTTGTGGAACACGGAAGCCTTGTAATGCAGAAGAGAATTTTAAACATGTAATGAATGTTGTCAAAGTGTACATTTTAACCTGAACCATTAACTTTTCTAAAACACAACCAAGAATGCTAAGAGTCTGCTACTTTTGCTACTTTCAACTAAAAGACAGGAGCTGGAGGTGGCAGGATTGACGATGTTGAGATTTTCCCAGAGAGTGACCAGGACGGACAGGATTAGAAATAAGTACATTAGAGGGACAGCTCAGGTTGAGAAGTTTGGAGACGAAATCAGTAGTGAAGGAGGACATGCAGAGGGTTGGTGTGAGGGAAGAGGATGCAAGGGATAGGGTGAGATGGAGGGAGATGATCCGCTGTGGTGACCCCTAATGGGAGCAACCGAAAGAAGAAGAAGAAGAAGAAGAAGAAGACTTTTGCTACTTTCGGCTGCTCTCTTTTTTACGCCCAAGGGGTTGTCGCAGTGGATAAATATGTTTATATGATTTGGCACAGATTTTTACACCAAATGCCCTTCCTGACGCACCCATCCCATTTTATCCCAGCTTGGGACTAGCACTAGGAGTACACTGGTGTGCTCCATGAGGATTCAAGGCATCCCAGTTCTAGTCGGTGGTCACAGGATTTTTTAAATGAGCTGTGTTATTTATTTTTTTATTTATTTGTGTTAAAACTGTAATGCATTACTCCTGACAGCCCTAATTAGCCATTATTGTTCCTTTGAAAGCACCCTGATAAACACCCTGATGATGCACTCCAGTTGCTATATCCAGGAGGGGACAGTCCTTATAGATACAGCTTCGCAAGTCAGCTTGTAGCAGTCAGTTTTGGAAAGTTGTTTGGTTTCCACATGGAGTGGTGAGTAACCTAACACTCCATGCATGATTCTACTGCATCTCCCTACCCACCCCGTGAAATGAGAGTCTATGCCACATACACATAAGATTCGAGTTACTGCAGGGGAAAAGAAAACACTACGATGAATCCTGAAAGGTCCTGGAGAGCTAAATGTTTAGTCATATGTGTGTTTATGGATCCATTCTTCTTTCAGGGCCCACTTCACATGTACGTGACTGTTGTCGGAATAAGTAGATAAATGAATAAATGTATGAATGTTTGAATGAATGAAGCTGTTTTAAAAATAATAATAAAAAACTCAATTTTTAAGTCCAGTGAGCTTTGGGTCTTCGTGTTATGAATGGTTTAAAAGACAAGAGTTTGGTCTCTTTGTAAATTCAGGGCACATTTAACCCAGACTTCCACTAGGACACTTTGAGAGCCTTTATCATTCTTGCCTGTGTCCTTGGTGTGTGCTTAATACCTGAGTGTGTGGCAGTCATTACCATTTCGCCGTTTGTATTTTTTTTCCCCTCTCACTGGACCCATGGCAACTCTACAACTCAAAGAGAAATATCGTCAGGTAATTACCTGCTCCTGCTTACATGCTTACACACAAACACAAACTTTGATTACAGCCTCTGTGCGCCTCATTTTAACTGAGCTGTGCTCGCTGGTTAACAAATACCTCATCACCACCTCACTCACCCCAGCCAGGCCGCCTTGCTATGGGCAAGCAGTTTTCTTCTTCCAAGTCAGCCTTCAGTCTCAGTGTCCAGCCGCCTCCGAGAGACATGAACAACACTAATTGCAGTCTCCATAAAACAAAGTGTGAGTTACACAATAGGTGATTCAAAATGATTTTAACCACGAAAGTCTAAAAGTCTTCATTTTCAAATAGCATGAAATTACATCCGCTGATACAACAGATGGCAGTTTCCTTTTCCATGCCATTTGTAAACACATTTGGATATTTCTAAAGGTTAACTCAAAGGTTATCTCACACTCAGAAATACAGTGCCCATTGTTTTCAGTCATACGATTACCACTACAATACGATACAATAGCTTATTCTATTTTGGTTCCAATTTGAGCCTGGCAAAACACCCAAATTTGCTAATCTCAGGTGCAAAAGGACCTCATTTTCTTCTTTTTTCCCTTCTGTTCTTTTTTTTTTTTGTTGCAGAGACTATCATACAAACCATTCAGGTAGAAAGCTTGTCATTAATAGCTACAACTGTGAGCTGTTTAGGACATTGTCCAATTATTTTATTTTTTTAATTAATTTCCCTTCTAGGGGTAGACTGAAACACTTATTCAACTAAGTCCACTCTGTTCACACATTTCACTGATTATGTGTTGAGTAGGACTGTCACAAAATCAGTTTATCTTCCCAAAATAATTAACTTTCATGACAATATTACAGCAATATCTTCAGAAAACACGAGGAGAAAGAACAATGAGGCTAAATCAGTCAAATGTATCTTTAACTTTTTAATTTTTTCCCACTTTTGTTGAAAAATTACTTACAGTACACTTATACAAGTGAGGGGAGATGGAGAAAGAGCATGCATCCATAACTGTTCAAATATGTGCAGATAAAACAATTACAGAATTATTCAGGAGACTATGTGCAGAAATTAAATATCACAGTTGTCCTAAATGCCCGTATTTATTAGAAACACCCTTGGTGTAGGGAGTACCAGTTGTTTTTATTTACATTTTCCCAATATGTCCGATTAGAAAAATAAAAAATGGGACCGACTATAAAACCCAAATACTGCATTTTCATGCAGGGGCAGACTGAGACAATAATCAGTCAAATTAATTTTCAGTTAGCAAGTGACTCATGCCTAAAATACAAGTGTGTGTGAAGGAGGATAGCATCGTTAATCATAACTGTTAATAAAAAAAAAGAAGCTGTGCACATTTATGTGTATAAAGGGCATGGCACCTGCAAGCTATGGAGACTGCAGAGAGAGCAAGAGAGAGCAGCGGCTCATGACTGTTCACTGATCAGTGTGACTGAGCCAAAATGACCCCAAGGCTCGGCGAGCCAATGGCCAATCTGTCCCCAATTTATGGTATGCACCAATATCAACACAATGTTGATGTGTTCACTAAAAGTAAAGAGAATCTACAACCCAAATTCCAAAAATCCCCTTCCTGACAGCCTGAAGATCATGAGCATCCAGTATTGGGTTTTGGCTATGTCCCTTGCACACAGAGATTGCACACAGAGTGTCCAGATTCTCAGAATCTTTTGGTGACATTATGTGCTGAAGATGATGGTATTTTCTGAAATTGCTTCACAATTTGTAGAAGCTGTTTTTGGCAGATTGATGAAAGATGAAACTCTGCCGATCTTTATTTCTGAGAAACTCTGCCTCTTGAAGGTGCTCTTTTTTATACCCAGTCACATTACTGGCCTGTTGGTAATTAACTTCATTACCTGCAACATGTTCCTCCAGCTATTTCTTTTTAGCACCACTTAGTTTTCCAGCCATTTGTTACCTTTTTCCCAACTTTTTTTTAGACATGTTGCCACCATCAAATTCCAGATGAGCCAGTATTTTTCATAAAATAAAAAAAATTGTCTCTATTATCAAATTTCATGGGTTGTCTGTGTTTTTTGTAAATAAACCATTGATTTATGAGATTTGCAAATCATTCCATTGTGTTATTTTTCGCAGGGTCCCAACATTTTTGAAATTGGGGTTGTAGAAGGGTAAATATAGGATGAATGTTTATGTGTTTCACCTAGTGTTTTTGATTTTCCCAGTTCCTCCATGGTACTTATTTTTTTGGCATAAAGCTACATCTCTGGATCTTTCTCTTTTCACTCACTCTCCCTCTCTTCCCCACCCTTCATTTTCTCCCTACCGTTAATTTTGCCACTCTACTCAAATCACACCCACCCAAGACAATAATTGCTGTTCTACCAGACGTGCCACAACACATTTCAGAAGCTTCCCAGACGTCTTCCAGAAATGGCTCTCTGCTCCGTGTTACTAAAAATAGTGCTGGGTCTATTGTGTGTGGAACCTGCACCCATCTGCACAGAGCAAACGAGGAGGGGAGGAAGTCAGACTGAGGAATGACATAAAGAAAATGGTCAGTTTTCAAAATAAAAGACCATGTGAGGACTTGATGCTCCACATGTGAAATGCTCCCAGTATGATCTGACTGAGAAGCAAAGACAACAAGGACATGCCTGAAACCTGCTCTCTTTTTAATGGCCACTGGGAGAACCCATGAAGGCCTGCCCTCCCTCACTCTGTGACATTAGTAAACACTTTCCTGAGTGTTCACTCGGTGTTATCCATTGATTTCCCTAACCAGAGGGTGACATCATCTTTTATACTGTCTATGAACAAAAACATACAGTGGCGGCTGATGCTTGGGTTGAGGTCTGCCAACTCACTGACTGTCCTTTACTGGCCAAAATGTCCCAGTGATCAAACAGTCCACCACTGGTACCTTTCACAGTTAGGTAGTTTGAAATCCAGTGGTCTATATTATGATCTAGCTGATGGTATCAAGTCAACATCCAACTCCTGAGAATGATTAATGCATTTTTTTTTGTTAATATATGAAATGAATTGCAACATGTGAATTATAGGAAGTTGGTTGGCTGAGCAGTAGGTGGACAGAACACAGGACTTTGACATTACAATTTTTCTGCTTTGCTGAAAGGACAGACCTCCATTCGATGAGCCAAATTCTCAGCCGGTGTTTTGGCAAAATCCTTGACAATTTTCACCTAGTTAGACACAATTGTACATCTCATTTACTCTTTTTGCAAAACTATGGTGGACTTGTGACAGAAAATGACACACAAAGGCCACAAAGTTCAAAACAACAACCACACTGCGGTCATCATTAATACACTGTGGCTCAAATTGTGCACAAGAATCACAGTATTATTTTGTATCCATATTACTTAGTTGTTTAAATTCGTTTTGATTCATTTAGTTGTTTTTTCCCACTATTTTAAATATAACTGCATATGTATAAGTACAAAAATACATGTTTTTCTACTGCTGTGTTTTGTTTTTTCATTTTTTTCTTACAGTGTGTAATGAGTTCTCTGGAATTTTTGTTCAAAAACAAATACTACATTCTGAGTTCACAAACAAACACAGAAAAAAAAGTCAGTTGTTTTGTTTTGCAAGAAAGGTGGAAGGTTTTTTAGCTGTGACTTGACAACAGAAATTTGAGCTTGATATTATGAGAAAATGATGGAAGGTTTCAGGAAATGTGTTTTGGCAATTCATAAAGAAGTGTAAAGGACAACAATTTGCATTCTGAGTTAGTCAAAGTTAGGGAAAGATAGTGATTTAAATGTTCATACAATAAAAATATCCGATCTTGTGCTTCAATTTATGTCTGATGGTTTGAGTTTTTAATTAAGACCAGCACTTCTCATGACTATTATAAATGCTGAGTGCATAAACATGACCATTAAAAACATTATTTAGTCTCTACAAGCAGATATTGTGGAAAACAAATTAAATATGTTGTAACATTTGCAACACATTTATAAGGAACTGTTTGTAACTTGCCAAATATGCTAATTGAAACTCATTATGTTGATAAAATCGTAATTTGTTATGTTTGGTTTGTTGCTAAACATATTTGCTTACTCATATTAATATACATGGATGTGCTTTGCTTCATTAAGCATTTTAGTGGGCTTCAAATTTAAATGAAAGTCTTAAATCTATTAGTTTCTCACCAAATTTCATTCACAATGCCCTTTCCTTTCCAACACGAGTTATTATGTGACAGACTGAGTGCCAATTAAAGTGTCTCAAATTTGGAAAGACATATACAATATTTGACTAAATTTGATTGATATATATTGACTAGATTAGATTTCTGTTATCTTTTTCC
Source organism: Etroplus canarensis (assembly GCA_015106775.1). Lineage (NCBI taxonomy): Eukaryota > Metazoa > Chordata > Actinopteri > Cichliformes > Cichlidae > Etroplus > Etroplus canarensis. The sequence continues at coordinate 6,224 of VUQH01051649.1, read as the reverse complement.
TGTTTGTCTGTTTTTACGATTTGCTTTTTTTTTTGATGGGTCACATTGATGTGTTTTGGTAATATTTTAAGTATGCGTAACCCTCCCTTCAGATGAATTTATATGAGCGCCCGCTGTATGGACAAAAGTATTGGGCCGCATAGCTTAATCATTGAATTCAGGTGTGTCCTTTAGTCCCATTGCCACAGGCATATGAAACCACGCTCCAAGCCATGCAGCATGCCTTTACAAACGTGTACACTAAGTGGCAGGCCACATTACGGCACATAGTGCGTAAACGTTGCTAACGCTCTGCTGACTCAATAACTGCAGAATCTGAAACCTGCGCTATCATTCACAGCAGCACAAAAACTGTGCTCCAGCAGCTTCATGGTATGGGTTTCTTTGGCCTAGCAATTGCAGGCAAGCCTTACATCACCAAGCACAATGCCAGGCACTGGATAAGCCACTGGACTGTGGATTGAGGAAAACGTGTTCTGGAGCGCTCTGGGGTAATGGAAAGCAGGAATAATTGGTTGGCTGGGGTTGGCCTGGGCTGGAAGTACAGAATTTCTTGTCTATTCTTGTGCCCCCTTTCACAAAGCAAGATCCATAAAGGCATGGTTGGATGAGTCTGTTGTTGAAGAACTTGACTGGCACATACAGAGCCCTGACCTCAACCCCATCGCACACCTTTCGCATGAATAAGAACTGAAATTGTGAGCCAGGCCCTCTCGTCCCACATCAGTGTTTAACCTCACCAGTGCTCTTATGAATGTGGAAAAGACACTCGAAAATCTTGTAGAAAGCCTTCCCAGAAGAGAGGAAGCTGTTATAGCTACAAAGAGGGGACCAACGCCATATTAATGGTTTTAAAGTGGGATGTCATTAAAGCTAATGTACGTGTAATGTGTAGGTGGCCCATTACTTCCGTATAGTGCATGTGTGTCTTGCTGCCAGCTTGTAAGTGGTATTCTTGCTATGAAATGCTTTCAAAAAAGGTGTTATTAGAAAGAAAGAAAGAAAGAAAGTAGTCAACCAGCTGCCTGCTTTTATACAAATCATGTGCTTCCATTACAATTCATCAAGCTAAATAGAAAATTTGCGTGAAGCTTATGTCCATGAAACATGACTGGAAACCTGTTTTTTTGTGTGCATGCATACACTGATTGTGTTTTGGGCTATGAGAGCTTCCAGAGTGTAGGTGACCTAGGACTCGCTGCTGTGCCATCTTGTGAAGACTCACGCAGAGCTTTGGAGGTGTTGCTGCAGCCCAGTTAATGTGCTGCTCATGGTATACAGTACCACTGTTGCAGACTCGTCTTTACAGTGTGTTGCTGGGAGTGATTTAGCATGAGATGGAAGGAAGAGAAGATGAAAATATACTCGCCATTTTTCACAATTTCTCAGTCAGCCCTTTTTATTTAATGTTTTTGTTTGTTTGTTTTTTGACTATTGAGCTTATTGCACATTATTCAAACATTCACTATTGTCACATTGTGATTGCCAATTGAAATATGTTTATATGGGCTGCTTCCCATTTCTTGGTAATCATTACTTGTTGCCAATACCAGCTTCTTTGAATTGTAAATTAAAACAGACAAATAGACAAATAGTATACAGGGGAATAATGAAAAATGTGAACACAAACAGAAAAGGCACGAGTGAGCAGAGGATAGAAAAGGGAAAGTTGACAGGTATGGAGGGAAAAAGGTCTGAAGCGAAGCAGCGGAAAGTGACAGGTGGAGGTACAGGTGATGGAGATGGAAACAGGAAAAAAAAAAAAAAAAAGGAGGAGGCAGATTCAGTGAGAGTGACTGCACTGTGAGAGGAGGAGGGGTTACCAGCCAGAGATGAGGAGAAAGCAAACTACTCTGCAGCTGGAAAAACAGTAATAAGCCTTTCTTCATGTCGCAGCAGTGTTTTTCTGTAACTGCTGGTTACCTGTATCAGTGTTCTGAGTAATAATGGAGTGGAATGATTCATCTGGAAGCTCTACTTTTCACTTGTGCTCATATGCGCCCAAACATGAGGAACGTTTCTGAAACCTCCATTGAGTCAGTGTTGAGCTGTGGCTGAGTTCCATGCTGTTCACTAGCACTTTTTGAAACTTTTTTTTTTTTTTTTTTCTATGCAAAC
>VUQH01051634.1:11367-41191 GCA_015106775.1 Etroplus canarensis | reverse complement strand
GTAATGTATTCATAAGACAACAGATATGATTTTGACAGGTGGGGATGCAAGCCCCTCTCACCATGGAGGGTTGTGTCAGGAAGGGCATCGAGAGTAAAACGTCTGCCAAATTACCAATGTGGATTAATCTGCTGTGCAGACCCCTTGGGGAGAATACAATGGAGCAGCTGAAGGTGCATTTTTAGTGACAGACTCCGAAGCAAAATGGAAAAGTCACTGTTAGTTAATAGAGACTTTTCCATTCCAGTGAAAGTTCCTACATAGTTTGAAGTATGCCAGACCATCAAAATCAAAGCTCCCAGAAGATAAAAGCAGCACGCTGGGGCTCTGAAATGTGAGCACTAATTACTGCAATAAAATAAAAACATTTTATGACTTTCAATAAAATTCACAAATCTAAAGCATTATAATGTATGTGTGTGGTAAAATTAAACTAGTGTGTCTACATTTACAAATGAATTTTCACAACTTTCAAATGTTGGCCATAAAATTTGACCTTTTGAAAATGTATTTAAGTGTGTGGGTATAATAAAAGAGACATTAAATATGGTACCCTCGGCTGCTCCCTTGTGATAGTTTCAGTGAGTTAGATTTTATACTTTCAGCACATCGTATATAGTTATTTCTTACTTGTTTATTACAGTTATTTACCGTAAACCTCAAAACGTACTCTCTTTCATGTCTATTCTTTAGATTTCTGTACTAACATTTGTTTTATTGCAGCTTTTTTTGGCCAATCACATGCATTAAGCAGTATGTTTTCTATATGCTCCCTATAAAGATCAACTTTAGTCTAAACTAAACGGACAGCGTGTGTTAAGTGCTGTTAGTGAAGAGACAATCTGTTATATACGATTTAAATGTGCATGAGGGCTGTGCGGACATAATGACAGCTCAAGGACTGTGGAAGCCTCATCATGTCTGAAGATTTTATCCAACACTGCCCTCTACCTAACGTAGCGGGAGTTTCAGTGAGATGGGAGAAAATGAAATGAACCTGGACCTTGGCTGACTTCATCTATGATAGCCAGTGATGACATATAGTCTTAAAATTGTACTCTACAGTTTAACTTGAAAGTCACAACGTTATTTTATCTGTGGTGCACATCATATATGGCTTAATTTACTTCGGGGCACCATAGTCAGATCATTTCCAGGGGGAGGCTTTGAATGTTTTTTCTTGTGTAAGAAACATCACATTTAAAAGCACACATTTTAAAATAAAATTTTCCCCTACTTTGCACAAAATCTGCCATTTAAAGTAGTCAGTGTTTTATTATGTTAATAATGCATGACATAATAATGTGAATGGGGTCCCCTCTGGTTCACGGAGCTGGATAGTAAATTTCAGCTTATTACTGCAATTTTATTTGGTTCGCTTTCACCACTCAGAGTGATTTCTCAGCCAAAACGGGCAGATGTTTTCAGTAAAAAGCTCTAAAAACCTACTTAATGTACTTTCCCAGCACTGAAGGAGTGCAGTAGTGGACCCTCAGGAGATAGTAGAGTTCAAAAACAAACTTTAAAGAGAGTAAATATTTGACTTTCATTGATTAGATAGAAAAAGGCACTCTTAACATGACTGATAATGAAAGTAAGGAGTTTCTTGCTAAAAATATTCAACCATATCAGCTTAAAAGGTGATAATTTGTTAAATATTGCATTCACAACTACTTTCAATTCCCAAAAAAATAAATTGATGGAGGTTTAAGCATAATTTACATTGACAAGCTGATTAAATCTGTTGTTAACACAAAACGTTACAGCTAACAGAATGATGTGTACTAGGGTGGGCAGCCAAAACTGAAATGGGAACTTTCTCTGTGTTTCTTGATAAAATACTTCATGTTTCTAAAAAAATTATTTGTGCAAAAGATCTTGCAAATAGAAGCATTTTTAGCAGTCACATGCGTTGTAAGCATTTTAGTGTCTGAGGTGACTGTTAGCAGGTACAGTGATGAAAACTGAAAATGGGAACAATTTCTGTTTGAAACAAGGACTCAGCATCACACGGACAGAAGAGAAGAGTCCATACAGTATCAGGCTGTTTCTGGTTGCAGTGACTGCCTATCATTTCTTGGGGAGACAATATTAAGTTGTGGAGTTTTTTTTTTTGTTGCCTTTTTTGCATAAGTAAACTGCAGTATTGGCTGAGAAGAGGTATACACACACCAGCCACTTTGTTAGATGCACCTGTTCAGGCATGTGGATACGGTCAACCTGAGATTAAATTCAAACAGGGCATCAGAATGGAGAAGAAACGAGATTTACTATAAGTGATGTTGAAAGTGGTATGGTTATTCGTGCCCACAGAAATTGCAGATCCAGCACAGCCATCTCTAGATTCAACAGTGAATGGTCCAAAATAGACAAAATATCCAGTGAGCGTCTGTTTTCTGGGCAAAAATGCCTTGTTAATGCCGGAGGTCAGAGGAGAATGGCCAGACTGCTTCCAGCGGTTATGAAGGCAACAGCAATGGACAGTAGCCACTCATTGCAAAAAAAGATATGCAGAAGAGCGCCTCTGAATGCACAGCACATTGAACCTTAAAGCAGATGGGCTACAGCAGCAGAAGAGCCCACCAGGTTCCCCTCCTGTCAGTGAACAACAGGAAACTGAGGCTACAGCTCAGCAAAATTGGACAACAGAAGATTGGAAAAACGGTTCCTGGACTGACGAGTCTTGATTTCTCCTGTGGGATTCGGATGGTAGGGTCAGAATTTGGTGTAAAAGACGTGAAAGTAGAGTAACCGGATGTCCCTCTTCATGTGGGACTGCAGAGCATTTTATCCCTTGCCCTCCTGTCCCACATGTTGAAAGAATGTCCCACATTTTGATTGGATCTAGTTTTATAAGGCTAGTTACCACAAAAGCAATTATCCCCCCCTGGGATTAATAAAGTATACTGATTCTGATTCTGAAAAGCTACACAGATTGTTATGGAAGATAATGAAAAGTTGCAACTAGAAAGAGGGACATCTGATCAGCCTTCAAGAAAGCATGGAGCCATTCTTGGTTCAGGCTGGTGGTGGTGGTGTAACGGTGCGGTGGATATTTTCTTGGCACACGTTGGACCCTTTCTTACTAGCTGAACATCATTTAAATCTGCAAACTACCTGAATATTGTTGTTGACCATGTCTATACCTTTGTGACCACAGCGTTCTAGTCTAGCTTCTAGCAGGATACCACGCCACATCACTTCACATCACCTCAAACTGGTTTCTTGAGCATGACAGTGAGTTTGCTGTACTCAAATGGCCTCCACAGTCACCAGATCTCACAGTGAAGTGTCCAGTGAGTATACTTCACTTTGTACAATATGTCAGAATGCACAGGTTACAGCACAAAAACAAGAGTTATGTGCCAGTTATGAAACCTTTTGAAGTCATGAAATTTAACTCCAATTTTTGTTACCCCCAAGAGAAACTGAAAGAGGCAAAAAAAAACAAAAGCACATGCTAAAGGTTTAAGTTGGACCACCCCAATGTGCACGGGAATTAAATGTGTTATCTGAAGACACTGAATGTAAGCAGTAGAACCTTCTTTGTGATTTAATTATTACCAGTTAATTCATATCCCCCCTGACATCGTTTTGTATCCCAGCAACACTTCCCTGCATTTTCTTTGTGTTCGACTCCATGAAACAAAGCTGGAATCCTGTCCAAGAACAGGAAATAAAAAAGGGCAACCCACAATGACTTTAACATGTTCAATGAATTAAATTTAATAACCATTGTTCAGAAAAGTTTGGATTCAAATAAATTTAGATTGAATCACCTTGTAACTTTGCAGCAACTTCGGTAATAGCTGACCCTCTGGCACCAAAAACGTGGACTTCCTTTCAGTGAACTTTTCATTTTAATGAAACAAAAAAGTTTGTAAAAGTTTGCGGGACGCTGGGGACGCTGGTCCTGTGCAGTGCTTTGAGTTGCTCTTGCCAGGTGATTTTACAAGACCCCGTGAAGACAGATCTGACAGGAGAGGGCCGGGAAGAGAGAGCACGGGAGACTGTAAGAGAGAGCGAGATGATAGAGCGCCTTAACATGTGCCAGAGAGAATAGGAGTTCTTCTGGAGGCCAAAGCTGCGTGTTTCTAAACCTGAGCCAGAGTAAAGGCTTCGCTGTGACCTCTCTGTTCCCAGCTGGGAGTGAGAGCGATGGCTGGATATCAAGAAAAGAAAAAAATGAGTAGTTAAACCTAGACCTCCTTCTCCTCCATCTCCATCTCAGTGCAGGTCAGGTGCACTGTGGAGGACGGGCGTATGCAGATTCACAGGCTGAGCCTGAACCGTGCTGTTCTGCCAAACTCCTGTTGACATGCTTGCCTGTGCCAACGGCAACACTGAGCTACCTCATGAGCAATGTTACAAATAAGCATTTCAAGCAAATCAGCAAGCAAAGGGAAAGAGGGAAAAAAGCAAGTGACAACGCTTTCCGGCCAAATGGAACAGGCTCCGGATCTCCAGCCCTCACCCAGCAGCTGGATGCTGGAACCTGATTGTGATTGAAGCTGGCAGAGGTAGTCATGCAACTCAGTTTGGGAAGCTCCTCTGTATGAATGGAGCTGGAAGCTTCTCGGAACCAGAGTAATACCTCTCTGCAGAAATGCGATAAGACTAAAGGAATTCCAGCAGTGCGTAAATCATATAGAGATTCAGCTTAGCCTTCAAACGGCGGCTGCACGCTCTGCAGTTATAGCCATCTTTAGACGGATCTGATAAGTTTAGGGAGGACATCAAGTTTGATACACGTGAACTATGTGATGATAACTCCTGTGAAATTGTGGCCAAGGTACACGGCTGTTATTCCACCGGTACTTTTCTCCATGTTGCATCCCCTTTGGCGTGTTCTCGATAACAGCTGGAGGAGACATCATACAAGCAGAGAAACAACTTAACATGAATCTAGGTATGTTGTGGTTTCTGCTGCCACAACATAACTAGACTTTCTTCTTTCTTTTGCACGTATTACCTCCATCTATTTCGATGTGCTGATACGGTTTGGATGTGGGACCACCACCAAAGACATGGCCACCGTTATTTCACTTTGGTCCCCGTTTGTCTGAGACAGCCATTAATCGCCTCATACAGGCAGGTAAGCTGAGATACAGCTGAGAAGTCCAAACGATTGGCCGTTTTGCTCTGCTCACTGCCTGACTTGTTGGAGCACACGTAGACTCTTTTAAACACGTTACATCCTAAACCATAACAATGAAGGCGAGCACGCCTGCCCACACGTTTCTGCTCTGTCCGAGCCCTGAGATCCAGCAAATTACTGCAGATGGATAATTAGCCAGCACGCGCTCTCCTTGAGCCTTGTTCCTTGAACCACTCTGAAACTTGGAGCTGATTTCTCACCAGGCCCAGTTCCCACACTAAGATATATTAAAGTACAAAGCTCTGTAATACTTCAGACCAGATTTGGAGAAACAGATTATTTTAATAAACGTTAACTGATTCTTAGATACTTGGCAGCACCGAAAGAAACTTTTCCTAAGTTATTATTATAATGAGCGTAATAACAAACTGCTGCTGATGAGCCTGTCCACATGAAAATTACACATCCATTCTTCATTATAGTGGACCTGTTATGCTCATTTCCAACTTTTTTTTTTTTTTTTATCCTTGGACTCCATTTGAGTAGTTTTGTCAGATATGTGATACGGACAAAAGTATTAGGACTCCTACATGATACACCTAAGGAGCTTTTGTAGGCATTATTATGGAGGTGCGTCCCCCAGCTTAGAGCTTCCACAGTTCTGGGAAGGTTTTTACTGCAAGATTTTGGGAGTCTGTCTGTAGAAACTTTTGCCCATTCATTCAGAGGAGCATTTGTAAAGTCAGACACTGATGTTGAGTCTCGTTTATCCCAAAGGTGTTTGATGAGGTTGAAGTCAGGGCTCTGTGTGGACCAGTCAAGTTCTTCCACCCCAAACTCATCTAACCATGCTTTTATGGAGCGTCCTTTGTGGACTGGAGCTCAGTCATACTGGAACACGATAAACCTTCCCTAAACTATTCCCACAAAGTTGGAAGCAATTGTCCAAAATGTCTTGGTAAGCTGAAGCATTGAGCATTCCCTTCACTGGAACTAAGGAGTACAGGCCAATCCCAGAAAAATAACGGCATACAGTAGTATTATCCCTCTACCAAGCTGTACAGTTGGCACAGTGGAGTCAGGCAAGTAACATTCTCCTGGCATTCATCAAACCCAGACTCATCCATCAGACTGCCAGATAGACAGGCATGATTCATCACTCCAAAGAACACTTTTCCACTGCTCCAGATTCCAATAGTGGCATGATTCACACCACACCATTCAATGCTTGGCATTGTGGCTGGTGACGTAAGGATTGCAAGCAGCTGCTCGACCATATAAACCCATGCTGTGAAGCAAACAGTTTTTGTGTTGATGTTAATGCCAGAACTCTGCTGTGACTTTTGCATACTATGTGGCTCAGCACTCAGCAACTCCACTCTGTAACTTTGCAATAATACCACTTACAGCTGGTAGTGGAATATCTAGGGGGAGAGAAACTTCACAAACTGACTTGTTGCAGCTGCATATGATTACAGTAACACCCTGGAATTCAGTGATCTCTTTAGGACGACCCATTTGTTTCATTTTATACACCTGGATGAAATGCAATGATTAAGAGGTGTGGTCCACTATTTTTGTTCATATAGTGTATGCAGTATTTGGTATTCATCTTGTACTAGGTCTTAGTGCAGCCTGTCAGCGCGTTCTCTGTCTTAAACAAGCTCTTTTAGCTTCCCTCCCTCTCTCGTTAAGCTAACTTTTTCTGATTGGCTGCCCCTGGAAACAGAAGGTTTGAACAGTATGTGGGTGGGGCTTCTGTACACACAGCTGCGTGCCTGAGATAACTATATTAGGTATATCTGCTCACAATAACATCATACGGAGTCAAGATTAGAAAAAAATGTCTAAAACAGAGTGTTAAACAGTTTTAAACAAAAAAACCCAACTTTATTCATCCCCAGATGGGGAAATAGTAATAATAGGCCCACTTCAAAAAATTACAGCTTTCCAGATGCCAAGTCAAATATTCTCATTATTTCACTTGGATTGCCCTTTTTTAGAAGAAATCCCTTCCCATATTTTGCCACTTTGAGTTCAGCTTTAAATGTACTGGGAGGGAACCAAAACACTGAAGTTGTGGCCCATCAACCCTGCCAGCTGAAACTCTACACCACATAGCCACAGGAATGGTCACAGCTTGTTAGTCATTTATCCTATTGTTAAAATAAAACATCAATTTGTGCAATTTTAGGAAAATAAGTGAATTACATGCCTGCACAGTACTGTACAAAAGTCTTAATCCATCCCTTATTTCTTTATATTTTGCTTCCAAACAGCCAGATTTTCTTGTCATTTTCCTGTAATTTTAAAGTGATCTTGAGAAATAGTTCTCCAGATATTCTGAAGTTCTGAAATTTTTCTTTGGCATTGGCTGCTTTTTCACTCATTTTCATTCCAGTCATTTTACCTGACTTTTCTTTAAAAAAGTGAGGAAACTGGACAAGTGGAGGCCGTAAAGAAGCAACAGCAGGCCTGACACAGGACCTGAGAGATGGTCTGGCCCTTCTGCTGATCCGTCTACTGTTCACCAAAGCCTCGTCAGAAATGGTCTCAGTGAAAGGTGGCTGTCAAGAACCCCTTCTTAAGGAAGGGAAAACTGGGGAAAAGGCTGAGGTATGAAAATTACGCAAGAACTGGACGGAAAATCTGTGGCCTTGTGGAGTAAGACCTGCTACCACAGAATCCAACTTTGACATTTTTACTTCAAATCCTTTGTTACCATGTATGGAGAAGGTCAGGAGAGAGGAACAACAGTGAACAACAGCCATCTGTAAAACACAGTGGAGGCTCTGTCATGGTTTGGGGCTGCATTTCAGTCAGTGGTGTTGGGGATCTTCTCAAAGCTGCTGGAATTATGAATGCAGAAAAGCATAGTCAGATTATGATCCACCACGCAATGCCATCTGGAAAGCCTCTCATTGGCAAGAGCTTCAGTTTTCAGCATGGCAATGACCCCAAGTACTTCACCAATGCAGTAAAAGCCTGTCTGGATAGAAAAAACACACAGACCTCAATATTATTGAAGCAGTGTGGGATCATCTTGACAGAGACCTGAACACAAGACAGTCTACATCCAAAGAAGAGCTTTGGAATGTCCTTCAAGAAGCCTGGAGAACTATTCCTGAAGACTACTTAAAGAAATGATGAGAAAGCTTGCTTAAGATAGCTCAGGCTATGTTGTAGATTAAAGGTGGTCATATCAAATATTGACTTAGAATTGTACAATCTCTGTTTTGTCTTATGTTTGCCCATATTTCCATTTATGTTTGCACATTTCATCAACTCCTTGCACCTATTTCCCATTTAACTAGCAAAAGATGAAGAAATGAGGGATAGCTTGAGACTTTCGCACAGTACTGCAGTTCCAAATGCCTGATGTAAACCAAACTGTGGAAGAAACTACACCAAGTGCTAGCTCATAGGGGATCATTGGGTTTTGCCTTTAACATCTTAGGATCTTTATCTAGCGATACAAATTGTTTGGAGATGTGTCGTTGTGAACTGGAGCTGCATGAATACAACTGAACTGAAAGTAATTTTCTCCTGCAATTGATGTCCAAGAACACAAACTGTTCCAGACACAGTATTCATCCAACAAGATAAGCTACCTTATAATGAAGCTCAACTACCCAGCCGCAACATGAAGTCATACTGTAACGTTCAGTACACAGCCAAGGTATTAAAGCGTGGTTTGTGGCATACAGATATCATTTATCACCTCTCATTACCATTCCATCTGTTGACACTTGCACTTTTATTAACCACACCCACATCTGTTTGGCAAGTGTTGGTGCAGGAAAAGCTATTATTAGTATAGGCACTGATCCTGACCTGGCTTTTCTCTGAAGTGCTCTGAAGCTTTATTGTCACTGCAAGTGAACCTTGAAAAGCAAACAAAATATGAAATATTACAAATCTTCTAAATACTTGGATTAAAAGCAGAAATTATAACAGAATATGTATGGGTTCTGTAAAAGTATGAATTTGTTTTATCTCTCTATTTCTTTATTTCTATCCTTGAAACAGTGCAAGTTTTTACATCTGGATGTGTTTCGTATCAGTTTTATATTGATTCAGCAAGAGACTAAAATTTAGTGAATGTATGTGTGTACTGGAATTTTTTACACCGCATTTGAACTGACTGTACCTGTCCAACTGCTCGGTAACACAAATATCCAATCAGCTAATAACATGAGAGCAACTCAGTGTCTTTAGGCATGTAGACACGGTCAGGATGACCTGCTGAAGTTCAAAATGAGCATCAGGATGGGGAAGAAACATGATTTACGTGACCACATTGCATGGTTGTTGGTGTTAGATGGGCTGGTCTGCGTATTTCAGAAACCGGTGATGTACTGGGATTTTCCTTCAGCCACCTCTAGGGTTTACAGTAAATGGTCCAAAAAAGAGAAAATATCTAGTAAGAGAAAATGCCTTGTTGATGCCAGACGTTATAGAGTAGAATGGCTGGACTGCTTTGAGCTGATAGAAAGCTCAAATAACTTCTCGTTACAACCAAGGGATGCAGAAGGGCATCTCTCAAACCAAAAAGCATTGAATCTTGAAACAGATGGGCTACATCAGTAGAAGAATACACTATGGTATCTTTTCCGTCAGCTAAGAACACAAAACTGAGGCTACAGTTTGCACGGGCCTCACCAAAATTGGACAATGGAAGATAGAATGTTTAATGTCACCTGGTTCAATGAGTCTCCATTTATGGTACGAGATTCAGATGGCATAAAAAACATGAAAGCATGGATCCATTCTGACTCTTATGAACATTTTAGTCTGTAAGTGGTGCTGTAATAGTGTTGGTGATATTTTTTGGCACACTTTGTATCAACTAAGCTTTTTTCAAATGCTACAGCCTACCCAAGTGTTGTTGCTGAGGTTGCTCCTCCCTTTATTTGTTAGTTAGATCTTATCTGAATAACAGTCTTTTTTCTGTCAGCACGGCCTTCTACTACTGCCTCCTTGACCTGCAGTATACCTCAAGGTTCCATTCTGGGTCCAGTTCTGTTTTCATTGTATATGTTGCCACTTGGGTCTATATTTAAAAAAAATCATGTTGCTTATAATTTCTATGCCGATGATACCCAGATATACTTACCTATTAAAATAGACACCAAATCCTTAAACAGTTGTTTAGTTGATGTTAAAACTTTGCTCTCACAAAAGTTCCTTACAGTCAATGAAAACAAAACTGAAAATTTAATGACTATTCACACTCCCCATTATTGCTTCACACGTTGCGTCCCTGGCATCACATTTCAAACCTCAGGTAAAGAACCTGTCTGTTAGATTTGATTCTTTTCTTACATTTAGTCCACAGATGAAATCAAATCAGTAGTAAAAGCCATTGTTTAAGGACCTAGGCTGTAGTAATGTGAGACTCTTGACGGAATTGAACATGGCACACAACTGATTGCAAACAATTCTCTTACTCTTAATTACATCCAGACTGCAATTTATTATATGTTGGACTGTGCAAAACACAGCTGTCATGTTTGCAGTTGGTTCAGAATGCTGCTGCCAGACTCCTGACAGGTACACTGAAGTGTGATCATATCTCCCCTATTCTTAAATCACTACACTGGCTTCCTGTGAAGTTTAGCATCGATTTTAAAATGTTGTTGCTGACATATAAGTGCCTGCGTGGGCTTGCTCCAGGTTATCGATCAGATTTTTTACAAGTTCTGTGTCACAGCTCCACTGATCAGCAGCTTTTAGTTATTCCGACTTCCCAGTTGGCTCTTACAGCCAAATAGGCTTTTCAATTGCAGCTCCAAAACTATGGGGTCGCCTGCCCCTTCAGATTAGATCGGCTACCTCACAAACAGAATTCAAATTCCAATTAAAAGCATAACTTTTCCCACTGAGCTTTTTAACTTCGGATTAGTTTTAATTTAACTGTGCTTTTTCCTGAGTGGTTTTTAATTTACTTCTTTTACTACTTTTAAAAATAAGGTTATTTTATTATTTTTATTAGTATCCATTTTATTACCAGATTATTTTGTTGTTGTTAAATTATTTTTACTTGCTGTGCTGCACTTTGGTTAACATCTGTTGTGTTTAAATTCTTATGTCTGTCCGTCCATCGTCTACGGGTCGCAGAGGCAGCAGTTCAAGCAGAGAAGCCCAGACTTTCCTCTCCCCAGCCACCTCCTCCAGCTCTTTAGGGGGGACACCAAGACATTCCCAGGCCAGCTGGGAGACATAGTCTCTCTAGCGTGTCTTGGGTCTTCCCCGGGGTCTCCTCCCAGAGGGACGTGCCCGAAAAACTTTAAGTGAGAGGCGTCCAGGTGGCATCCTGATCAGATGCCTGAACCACCTCAACTGTCTCCTTTCAATGTGGAGGAGCAGTGGCTCTACTCTGAGCTTCTCTCGGATGACTGAGTTCCTCACCCTGTCTCTGAGGGTGAGGCCAGCAACCCTGCGGACAAAGCTCATTTCGGCCGCTTGTATTCATGATCTCATTCTTTCGGTCATTACCCAAAGTTCATGACCGCAGATGAGGGTAGGAACGTAGATAGACTGGTAAATCAAAAGCTTTGCCTTCGAGCTCAGCTCCTTCTTCACCGTGACAGACCAGTACAACTTCCGCATCACTGTAGACGCTGCCCCAGTCTGTCTCTCAATCTCCTGTTGTGTTTAAATGTTCCATATAAATAACTTGACTTCACTTTACGACCACAGGATAACGTGCCATGTCACTGGTTTCTTGAACATGACAGTGAGTTTGCTCTACGCAAATGGCTTCCACAGTCACCAGACCTCAGTCCAATAGAGCACCTTTTGAATGTGGTGGAGCAGGAGATTGGCATCATGGATGTGCAGCTGACAAATTTGCAGCAACTGTGTGATACTGTCATGTCAATGTGGACCAAAAACTCCATTTCCAGCACCTTGTTGGATCTATGCCATGAAGAGTTAAAACAGCTCTGAAGGCAAAAGGGGGTCCAACCCAGTACTCCAAACAGCCTTTCATTATGATTGCCACACCAGTGGTCCAATTACTGTAAAAACAATGAAAAGTTATGCGGGAAGTAGACTGACAAATTCATGGTAGGAAACATTTGGACATTTAAACACAAAAAAAAATCACAGCAGCACATATAAATATACAGCCATAGTCACAAATGAGCTCACTCCATCACCCAAGGCTAAATATGACCATGCTTTGTGAATGAAGGCATTTTAATTATTTGGAGGAGAGTGGCTGGAAGCTTTATAAGGTATACTCTGTTATTTGTTTTTGTTTTCTTAGACGTTGCAAATTAAAAGTGACTGACTGAAGTGCAGTGTATTCTGAATATAAGATGACTTTTTGTAAGCCTTCTAAATATAGTCCTATTTCGGACCTTTCTGTGATCTTTCCGACACACGGCGCTCTCTGTTGTTTTTCACTGGGAGCAGCCGCATTCAATAACCATGACACAATGGCCGCCAGAACATGGCGGTCACGCGATGCTCGGAGAGGACCCCTGTGTTTGTATTTGCTTGTCTCTCCCCGTGTGAGGTTGACCCAGATTACGCCACCCATGGGTTGCTTTCTCTCCCACATCTGTCTCCAATTGTCGGCAAACCAACCGAGACCATGACCACTCATTATTCAGAGACAACCAGTAACTTTCGTGCTTTTACACCAGTCCAGTTACGTCATATTTGTTTATGCAGTTTGACAACGAGCCCCCGCTGAGTGTAAAGGCCACATTGTGAAACATTTATTGAGGTTTATTTCCCAAAATGGGTTCCCTCATGAGTTAGGTTGTCCTGTATTACTAAGACTAATGGCAAGTGTGATGTTGTTAGATCATTAGAAGTTGTTTTGGATTTTGTTGTGCTGGGGGGCAACAGAGATTTTTTATGCGCCTCTTGAGTGAAGGGCCTAAGTAATGTGGACAGGTTGTATTTTTTCTCTCCACAAGTGGGAGCTGTGTCACTGCAGAGTTCGCTCCATGTTCAGCCTGTTAACCTGAGCCACCTTCTCTCCTACCTACAGAGAAAGAAATGACATTTTCTGCTAAAATGCAGGACTTCAGTCCTGTATTTCCATGGATGTCATATATAATTAAATCTATTTACAGAGTCCAGCCATGTTAAATACACAGAATGATTATCCTTTAGTACTTGGGAAACAAACTTGCTCCACAGGTGCCCTTTGGACTTCTGTACAAATATAAATCTATTGAATTTCATAGAGGACTTCAGCAGGCCGGTGGCTTTTTTTCACATCATGCAGATGGATTGTTGTAGCTTTTGGACAAGGAGCAGCACAAATTCATCTAGTAAAAAGACTGTGATGTGGCCTGGTCAAGCTCTTACAGGACAGTCTCCAGAGCAAACTTGGACATGGTGCGTTAGGATATCTTTCACACAAGGCCCAGTCTGTTTCAACACTTGTGAACCTCAGTGCTCCTCGCTGGAGGACAATTTAACATCCGACTCAATAAACAGGAGTCACTGGTGTGTGTGCGCGTGTGTGCAGGGGTGGATAAGCAGTTAAGGAGGGGTGTGTGTGTGTGTGTGTGTGTGTGTGTGTGTGTGTGTTATGTACGTGAGCAACACAGGGTCGCAGCAGTTTGTGAAATATTCACAGCTTTTTATTCTACTGATTTGTGCTCACAGACATAAAACTTCCATTTATTTCGTCATCCTGGACGTGACCATGCCACCCCCACCTTTGTGTCCCTGAGCACGATTTTTCATCTGACCATGTTTAATGGTGTGTGTCCAGGTATATGAAAATCCTATTTTTCACTTTCAAAGGGCCATTTGGAGGCAGGTGCGGTAAGCACTGACATGAATCACTTCACTGCTCACACCAAAGACCCCAGTTTGAGTGTCTCTCTGACACAGTTATGTTTTGAGTTGTCACTTTGTTAGGTTTAGTCATTAAAGACTATTCAGTTAGGGTTAAAAAGTTTAAAAAACACTGAAGGGTTAGAGTTAGGCAATAAAAACTACTTGTTCGCTTTAGGGCAATAAGAACAACTCACTTCAGTTTAGGTGAAAGTTTCTGGTCACTTTTGGGCAATAAAAACGACACGGTCAGGTTCAGGCAGGAACAACTATCTGGTAATTATAGGGCAATAAAAACTACCAAGTCATTTTGGTGCAAAAAAAACCTCCAGGTAATTTTTAGGCGATAAAACATTCTCGGTCCGGTTTAAGCGATAAAAAGTACTTGGTCACTTTTGGGCAATAAAAACTACACAATCAGGTTCAGGCAATAACAACTACGTGGTCATTATAGGGCAAAAAACTACCCAGTCCTTTTGGGGCAATAAAAACCCTCTGTAATTTTTAGGCGATAAAAAGAACTTGATCAGTTTTGGGCAATAAGGCGATAAGTCAGGTTCAGGCAATAAATATTACTCAGTCACTTACTGTAAACTACCTGGTCATTTTATAGCAAATAAACCTCCTCGGTCATTTTTAGGTGATTAAAAACTTATCGGTCCAGTTTAGGTGAACAAAAGTACTTGGTCACTTTTGGGCAATAATAACTACTCGATCAGGTTCAAGCAACAAATACCACTCGGTCATTTTTAAAATGGTAACTACTTATATAGCGCTTTTATCTACCTTATTTCTAAGGCCCAAAGTGCTTTACAGTTACACTCACTCACACATACACATTCATACACCGATGGCGGCAGAGCTGCCATGCAAGGCGCTAACCAGGCCATCAGGAGCAAAGTGGGCCGGCAGAGTGGGAATCGAACCTGCGATCAACCGATCAGAGGTCGACCATTCTACCTCTGCACCATGGCCGCGATAAAAGCTACTTGGTCACTTTTAGGCAATATTTACTCAATCAGATTCAGGGAATAAAAAACTATTGGGTCATTTTTAGGGCAATAAAAACTACTCTGTCCGGTTTAGACGATAAAAACTACTTGGTCACTTTAGGGCAATAAAATTTGCATGGCCACAAAGTGACTGCAAAGTTAATGGTTTGGGTTAAACTACAAAAGATGCCACTAAGCTTGTTTTCCTGTTCCCAGGGCCATGCTCTGAAGAGTTTCAAGAACATATTTGCTGCACGAAATATACTCGCCACAAAAACAATGGGGCAGATCGTAGCCGTGAACACGAACGCATAGATCACTTTTGCGTGACAATCTCACATTTTGCCATAAGACTGGACTGCTGTGACAGCTTTGAGCGCTTGTGTGTCAGATGTGGGACGGTGCACAGTTCAAGCCCCGAGGCACATCTTGTTTAGTTAAGCATCAGTGTTCCTGTGCTGCTGTCTCGACCTTCCCTCCCCGCTGCTCATCACTCAGCCGCGGATAACTGGAGAGAAATAAAACCAAACACCCACCCACACCCACCCACCCACACACACACACACACACACACACACACACACACACACACACACACAACATTCTCAATGTACTTAGAGTTTTGTACACAAACACACATACAGCACAGGATGTTCTCACATCAGCCAATCATGAATGACAGCTCCCCCCAGCTAAATCACCATTCTCTACACCATTGAATTTGAATGGGCATGGCAGTCAGGGTCACTAAACACCACCCACTGAAGCGTATCCACTGTTTGCCCTGAATTTGACAAATTTTTCAGACATCCCACACTGATGTGATCGACTGAAACAAAACAAGTGCATTCATTTAGGAACTGTGGCTTAATAGCGAACTGAACTTTGTTTTTTTAAAGCATACACTTGCGACAGCTTATGTATGACATGCAGCTCAGCTCCAATAAACAGTAAAGTTGAGAAAATAGTAGCAATTACAGTGCGAGCATTCATACAGCTTGGTAGGCGAGTCCTGCTTTGCCCTTGCCTTTCCCGCGCCGTCCCTCTGTTCTACCTACTTTCCGTTTCTTGCTCGCAAAATAAACACACCGCACCATAGGAATGTTATCCCAAACCTACTAATTGGCCTTGATTACATTAATATTTTTTCGGTTGAAATTGGCCTTTTCCCTTTCCTACTGCTGTTGTTTATTTTCTTTTTTTCCCCTCCCTCTCGGCTCCTCCTTCCCTGTATTGCTTTCACTATTAGCACACAATTAAGGGTGATTAGCTGTCAGACAAATGCCCAGTATTTCCTGTGTGTGAGAGTATATGTGTGTGTGTGTTGGGGTGCTTTTATTGTTGTGTTTCTGTAATCATGCAAAGAAACAAAGGAGTCGCGTATTAAGGGAGCGTATAAGGATTTTTTAATGGGGTTGAGGTTTAGAGAAAACAGGGAGTAAATGGAGTCAATCTTTGCTGCCTTAAATGAAGTTATTCTACAATTATTATGTGATCTGGAGTTGTATGTTGTCTTTATATGGCATAAAGTACATCAGTGACATTTTGACGTAAAATGTCAGGCTACTATTAGTTTTGTTTACATGGAGACTTTGGGGATTTAACTATTAGATTCTGGCTGTTGAGGTTTTGCACAAATACCCAGTTCCCTTATCAAAAATGGGGCTATGATGTGTTTGTTTGCTTTTGCAGCGTTCGAAAAGATCCAAGCTTCTGATCCCTCCTTGTTTATCCTCGCATCACCCATTGCTCATAGGCTGAAAGCCGGCGATAAGATGGAAAAAGAACCATCAGCCGAAAAGTCATCACATTCGCACATGCCCTTTGCCACGTTAAGACTTCTCACAAGGGCGCGTCTTTGCCGGCCATATGAGTGGGTATGACCTCACGCAGAAAAGCAAGAAAGAGTAAGAAAGCAGAGGAACAGACATTACCAATCGTGTTTCAGATGTCGGCTTGACAGGAGTCATGATTTTGCGAGGCTATGAATCCCTTTATTGCTATTCGTGTGCAGCGAAAGGCCTCCGCTCGCTCGCCGAAGATATTAACAGGTGTTTGTCTGTTTTGTGGATCTGCTGCAGCTGTGTCACATCCCAGAAGAACATTTCTTTAAGTTGCGACTCAGGTCGTAACGCCGCCGCTCTTCAGGTTTGCTCGAAAACATATGGTGCTCGCAGCCTTGACCGATACCTTATATGCTGGAGTAATCCTAATTTCCCCGGTGATTATTTATACAGATTCAGGATCAAGACGGTTGCTATTGGTAAAAGCAGACAGCCCATAACTCAGCAGGCCAGTTTTACTAATTTTTTTCCTCTCTTATCATAATCCCAGTGAAACCTGCACTGATTTATTGTGTTTTGAATTGTGCTTTGCTTTCGGCTATGTCACCGCTTGGAGGAAAATGGAAAACCGTTTCAAAGCGTTCCTCACTAGTATCGCCACCACATGGCCACGACACAAGGTCAAAGATTATCATAAAAAAGCCCAACGGAACATTCACTTCAAACTCAACCTCAAAAAAAAAAGACAAAAGAAAAAAAAATAGTAATACAGCAAAAGCAAATTCAAGGAAAGGACAGAGACTAGATGTGATTAAAAAAGAGTCCTCTCTTACAAAGGGGTTGGAGACATGCTTGTGTCTTTGAAGAAGAGGCTCGTATTCAAGGCAGAGAGAAAAAAACTGACGAAGAAGAAGAAAGAGGAGAGGATGAGAAGAATCGAAGAGCAAGAGATTAAGTTTGCGGCTAGAGCCGAGGCAGCGTGCCAACAGAAACTCTGCTCTGTTTTTGTGACACAGATAAAGTTATGCACAGTTGTGTTCATACTCACATGCGCGCACATATACATGCAAAGGCAAAACACCTTGCTCGTACGCCTACACAGCGCATGCATGCTGTATAATTGGATAACGGGGCATGTGTTTGTTCATCAAAATGTTTTATTAAATATTACTCAACCCAGTACAAACAATTTATTACACAAGCATAAATATTTGGAAAAATCAATTTCAAAACTAACAGCGTTGCACAATGGGTGAATTGCTTTCACCCAGCTTAACGATATTTTGTCAAAAAGCGATTAATATCACAAGTAATGTTTGAACAGTCGGGGACAAATTTGAAACAACTCTGAAGATTAAAATCAGATTTCAGAGTTCTCTTTAAATTGAAACAGCCATAAACATCCTGATTACTGATTGCATCTGTATTTATTCAGCAAAACAATTACAGAAAAAAATGGGATTTTACTGATAGCTGGATTTTAAAAACTTTACTGCGTTGCTGTATTATGAAAGACTTTTAAAATTGCTACAAAAGACAGACTTGTCTGAAAAGAGCTACGCATAGATAACAAAGAGACTTATTTCATTATATTATTGTGTGTGTGTGTGTGTGTGTGTGTGTGTGTGTGTGTGTGTACACACAATAGGTACTGTCATTGGTCCCCCTGTCCTCCAGATTCAGACCTGCCCTTCCCTCTCTCTCTGTCCGGGTTGGGGCAGGGCTCATTATCCGTGATTGCTTAGTCCTCAGGTGTGGGTGTGTCAGGGGTTGGAGTGTGGTGACCCGCCTGTTCCTGATGAGCCATCAGTTGGATATTTAAGCCAAGCTGTTCCCTCCACACGTTAAGCTGCATCTTTTTTTGGTAAGCCTGGCCAAGTTAGGTTCCATCCTCTCCATTGCTCCTCCAGCCTGACCAAGGCCCCCACCCTGATGAGCTCCTGAGACCCTGCCTGACCCACTCTCACTGGAACCAAGACTGCTTGTGGGACCTGGGTTTCTTTGCATCCGGTTTATTAAAACATCTTAAACTGTTACATCTGCGTCTGTCCGCATTTGGGTCTACAACCATCCAGTCTGACATGCACAGTGACAACAGATGAGACATGTAATCAGTATCAGAACAGTGTATTTATCCCAAAGGGGAAATTGCAAAACACTCACAGACTATATGTTCAAAAGTATTAAGCCACCTACACATCATGCCTAAAGGAGCTTTAATTGCGTTCCATTCTAAAGCCACAGAAGAAGACCATATGGAGTTGGTCCCCTCTTTGCAGCTCCAACAGCTTCCACTCCTCTGGGAAGGCGTTCTGCAAGATTTTGGGGAGTTTCTGTGGAAACTTTTGCCCTTTTGTCCAGAAGAGCATTTGGGAGGTCAGACACAGATGTAGGACCAGAGGGCTCGGCTCACTTCTAGTTCATCCCAAAGGTGTTGGATGGGGTTCTGTGCAGACTAGTCAGGTTTTTCCACACCAAACTCATCCAACCATACCTTTAGGGACCTTGCTTAATGAACTTGGGCACCAGGCCAACCCCAGAAAAACAAACCCATAGCATTATACCTCATCACTTTACAGTTGGCGAGTGCAGTCTGGTCAGCAATGCTCTCGGCCATCAGACTGCATGATAGAAAATTCTGTCTATGAGAAGTCAATGAGAAAATGACATTTCTAACTTCATTTATGACCTCAGTAAACGTTTTGCCAATGAGCGTATGATCTTTTAGGCCAAAAAAACCCCAAAAACTACAAAATGTTCATTTAGTAAAATGTGGTCCTATTTAATTTCAAATTCAAATCTTTATTGTCACTTGCACAGAAAGAGTTCGACAAAATTTGTTATGCTTCACCTGAAAATGATCATCACACACTCACACAAACAGTCTTAATTAAAAAGAATAAATAAATATCCAAAAACATCTCTCTCATAAAAATCCAAAAAAGTGTTTAAGGTGCATTTAAAATGTCTTTCTGAAGCGCATGTATGAGAATTACGTGAGCTTGCACAGAATGATGCACCTCATAGTGCATGATGGGAGGTAGGTGACATCGGAAAGAAGCAACATCAGTCCTGTTATGCAGAGGTGGTGACAGTTTTAACAGAGTTCAGTTCAAGTACGTCTCTTGAGTAGAAGCTGTTTCTCAGCTTGGAGGTTGCCGGATTTTAGGGCCCTTTCCAGATGGTAGGAGAGAGAGCAGGTGGTGACAGGGGTGGGGTTCATCTCTCAGGATGCTCTGGCTCTACGGCAGAGCCAACAAGTCTGAATTAAACTAGGTAGTAAACTACACTAAATTAGTGTAAATTTTTTATGAAATTAGGCAACTAGTGTAAATGAGACTAATAATGCTCCAAGTCTAAATGTACCTTTGGCTGCTCTCTTGTATTTTCCCCAAGGGGTTGCTACAGCAAATTAATCCACATTGGTAACTTGGCAGAGCTTTTACACTGGATGCCCTTCCTGTATCAACCCTCCATGGTGAGAGGGGCTTGTGTCCCCACCTGGGGTAGAACCAAGGACCTTTTGCTCAGAAGGAGAATGTGTAAACCACCACACTACAGGGGTACAAAGATGTTCCTAGACTAACAGTGAAAAAAACACAGAAAATATAAACAGTACTATTTATTAGACCACATTAAATACACTTTATACAAATTTGCATTTATGTTTGTGAATCATATGAAATCGCATTTCAAATGTCACTTGAATGTGATATCAGATCAAGCTATCAAATCAGTTCTGAGACAGCCAACATACAACCGCTTGCTTCCTACAGTGTCCTGCAGCACTGCTGTTGCCTGTCTTGCTTTCCATCTTGCTTGTTTGAACTTATCATAAACAGAGAGAGGTGTTATCATCTCTTGAGGCTGTGACCCCAACTGGTGGTGGGTGGTACTGACAGGGGCTAGAAAGAGAGATCATATTTCCCCTATACTGGCTTCTCTTCGTTGGCTTCCTGTTAAATCCAGAATTTAATTTAAAATCCTTCTACTCACTTACAAAGTCTTGAACAGTCAGGCCCCATCCTATCTTAAAGACCTCATTATAACAAATTTCCCCATTAGATCACTTCTTTCTCAGAGTGCAGGCCTACTTGTGGTTCCTAAAGTTTTTAAAAGTAGAATGGGAGGCAGAGCCTTCAGCTATCAGGCCCCTCTCCTGTGGAACCAGCTCCCAGCTTGTATTCAGGAGACAGACACCCTCTCTACTTTTAAGATCAGGCTTCAAACTTTCCTTTTTGATAAGGCTTCTAGTTAGGGCTTAGTTATGCTGCAACAGGTTTAGGCTTCTTATGATGTGCTGGACATTTCTTCTCCACCCAAATCTTTTCACTCCCCTTGCATTTATTTGCTAATGCTGCATGTCATTAAATGTTGTCTTCTGTCTCCCATAGTCTTTGTCTCTCTTTGTTCTCTTCTCTTTTCCCTCACCCCGGAAAAAGAGCCCCGGTTGGGGCTGCCCCTCCCTGAGCCTGGTTCTGTTGATGGTCTCTTCCTGTTAAAAGGGAGTTCTTCTTTCCCACACTCACCAAGTGCTTGCACATTGGGGATTGTCTGATTGTTGGTGGTTTCTCTCTAATACTGTAGGGTCTTTACCTTACAGTGTGAAGCGCCTTGAGGTGACTTTTTTGTAAACTGGCACTATATAAATAAAAAAAATTGAATTCGTATCATAACATCTTGGCGACAATAGCTTACTATTGCTGTACATTAATAACATATGGAAAAATAGCTTTAACTGACAAGTAATTTGGGTGCCAGCTAGTGGTGTTTAATTTTATAGTTCATTTTTCATGCACGTCCCTAAAACATCAGCAAACATGTTTGAAACCCTAATGTCACCTCCTGGATCAAAACTGGTCGAGTCACAAAGGCAAAACCTGAACTGTAAATAGCTGATAATGTTTCCATGCAGAATTGAGGTCGAGTCAGAACATCTCTCAAAATAAGCAATGTAGATTATTGTAACAAAGGAATTAAACAATTATAACTAATCTGGCTGTGAACAGACGTCCACACAATAGTTCTCCGTGTACACAGACTGCTCTTACTGTAGCCTGTTTTATAAAAATAAATAATTAAGCCCCTTGGAAGCACTTCACGGTGATGCACATCTGAATTTTGTCTCATTTGCTGCATCAGCACGTAAGAATCGTCACCTCTCTGTCAGCGTTATAACCCCAAAGATGCTGCAGTCTGAGTGCAAAAATCATATAGCTTGTTAGGATAAGGAATGGGCTTTGGTGTGGAAGGTCATGAGTTTTACGCACCCACAGGGAGATGCATTTCCCTTCTTCTCATTATTTCTATTGAGAGTGCGTTGTATAATTGGCTTCATTCTAAACAATAAAGACAAAGCAGGAAACAATTCTTGAACCCAAAATTCTCTTGCATGAAAGTCTAACAGCAATGTCGGGGCAATGTTCAACAACTACCTCCATCTGACGTGGAGGGAATGTCCACAACGCTGGCTCAGCTTTCATTCTGCAACAGATTTTTCAGCCACAACTGGACATCAGCAAAAAAGAACAGCCAGGTGATGGTTATTCACCATCGAAATGCTGGCTGTGATGTCACAGATGCTGATATTATCATATCAGCAAATAAAAGAGCATTTTCAGATGCCATTGGCGCATTTCAAATATCGGATCGGCTAAATTGCACAGTTGGTGTAACTGAACTGCAGTACTTTCATGTAAATACAAAAGTATACGATTGCAGTGACGCTTTTGCAGTTTGCGTCACCCCTCTGCTTCATTTCTCGGTTTTTAAATTACAGCTCCAGAAGTTCCTCTTCTTTGCCAGAATCACGCAAACATTTCTTTCCCCCTTTAGCCTCCATCATTTTGGATTGGATGATCAAAAATGTCACCACTTTTCTCTCAAGACTGTCATCTAATGCGGCCAAAAATCACAGGGTGAAGGGGCCTTTTGCCTGACGTCATGCCTGAATCAGACATGCAAATTAGCGAATATGTTAATCCAGGATGATAGCACTCTGAGTGAAATAATGTCAGAGATGGGGCTCGTGTCTGTTTATGTTGCCTGCGTGTGCTGTGCGTGTGGAGCTGCATTCATAGAAACCTACAGGGGATTTGCCTATTCAGCTAAATCGAGGCACTCTTATCGCTCCCATTTTGTTATCTCCAACATGGTAATTGCTGACTTCCAATCACGCTTGTTTTCCTCTGATAGGGAGACTTTTCCTTCTTAGCACTGAGTTCACTCCGACTTCCTTTTTGAACTTAGAACGACCCCACCTCCACGCTGACACACAAGAAATCTCCAGAGGAATACATGCATAGGTACACGCCCGTATGCCCTTTCTTCGTGGCACGACTAAAAGCGAAATCATCAGAGCACATCGCAGGACATGAAAAATATTGCGCCATCCACCGTACCACAGAAGGCTTGCTTTACACGGAAAGCATCATTACTGGGGTGAAATGTAGCATGGAGGAGAATTTCAACTTCCAAAGGCTATTGATGATAAGAATAAACAGCAGTGAGGTTTTCCTAAGTGACACATTTGATACTGCAGTTCAAAGTTTTCCAGTGCTTTTGTTACTGGAATTCAAATCTGTGTATTTATCAAGCAGCTGAAAAACGAAGCCAATGTGGAAGTGCCAAAATCAGCAGTTCCTCTAGAGGCCCGCAGACTCACATGTTAAATGTCCAACTCTACAGCCTTAAAAAGCATGTTTATTACTCATCAACCTGGATGCCGGAGTTTAGGGTGTAGCCACTTTTACTGACAGGCGTCCCGTCACAGGCAGCTGTGGCTGACTGGTGAATGATTAGAGGTGCTGAACTGGACCTCTACACCATGTTTGTGGTGTTGGGGCCTTTCTGGAGATTTTTTTTTTAAAGGTTATCTGACATATAATTTGGGTTGCTGTGTTACAAATCATCAATGAAGTTTGTCCGCCTTGTCTGGTGGCAAAATGGCGAGTCTGCCAACACGGGCCAGCGGTGTGCCCCCGAGGGGTGACAAACTTTTAAACTACAGCAGTGGCGATGCGCAAAGTTTGCAATGACAGTAAGAGAGACTGGACCTCCCTAAAGCTCCAATCTGAGAATCTGGGGATAACTCTGTGTGCAAGGGACACAGCTGGTTGCTGGTGATCTTCAGGTGCTCAGGCAGCACTGCATTGCAAACAGACATGATTCTGTCATGGAAGTCGCTGCATGGGCTCAGGAGCACTTCCAGAAATGATTGTCTGCGAACACAGTTGGCCGTGTCACGGATGCAGGTTAAAGCTCTATCATGCAAAGTAGAAGTCATATGTCTTCTCTGGGCCAAAGCTCATTTAAAATGGACCGAGGCAAAGTGGAAAACTGTTCTGTGGTCAGACAAAGCAAAATTTGAAATTCTTTTTGGAACTCATGGACGCCATGTCCTCTGGACTAAAGAGGAGAGGGACTATCTGACTTATTATCAGTGCTCACTTCAAAAGCCTGCATCTCTGATGGTATGGGCGTGCATTAGTACCTATGGTACTGGCAGCTTGCACATCTGGAAAGGCTCCATCAATGCTAGAAGGTATATACAGGTTTTAGAGCAACATATGCTCCCTCCAGACAACGTCTTTCTCAGAGAAAGCCTTTCAGCAAGACAATGCTAAAATGCTTACTGCCGCTATTACAAAAGCATGGCTTCACAGTAGAAGGCCTGCAGTCCAGACATCTCATTAACTGCAAGCATTTGGTTCATCCTGAAATGCAAAATACGTCAAAGAAGACCCAAGACTGTTGAGCAACTGAAATCCTATATCAGGCGTGCGTGGGACAACATTCTTCTCCCAAAGGTCCAGCAGCTGGTTCGCCAGCAGTTCCCAGATGTTTATGGACTGTTAAAAGAAGAAGTGCTAAACATGGCCCTGTCCTAACTTTTTTGAGGTGTGTTGCTGCCATCAAATTCAAGGTACTGTGAGCTAGTATTTTTCATGAAAAAGTAAAATGTCTCACTTTAAACATTTAATTTGTTTTCTCTTGTTTTGTAAATAAAACATTGATATATAAGATTTGCAAGTCACTGGATTTTGTTTTTCCTTAAGATTTTACACATTGTTCCAACCTTTGTGGAATTGGGGTGTAAATCAAACACTGTATGAATGTGTGTGAGCGTGTGTGAATGTGGCCTGTAGTAAAAAGCACACTGAGTGCTCAGTTAGGGCAGACAAGCACTATGTAAACGGCAGTACATTTACCAGAGCCTTTGCAACACAGAGTAACCAGGTGACAGTTATAGTTTTGTATTATTTATTAGTTTTATTGTTTTCCATTTTGGTCTTCTGTTCAAATAGTTTCCAGAGTTTTATTGATTTCAGTGTTGGTTTTAATTTTAAAGTCGGTATATAATATAAATTTGTCAGGGGAAAATATAAGAAGTTCAAAATACTTTATGAAGGCTGTTGACAGGCGACCCAAATCTCAATAAACTTGTGCATGAAAGCCAACTCATGCTGATGTGCTGACAATTTGACTGAAATAAACGTTATCCTTTCACAGCATTTATATCCCCTGTCCCCTCGGTTATTATTCTGATAAAATGTCACACACTTTGAGTGGCTCTAGCTTAATTTTACCACACAGAAAAGAAGCAAAGAAGAGTTTTAAAGTTACTGAGCAAAGACAATCATATAAAGACCATAAAAAGAAATCTTAAATTGTATTTATGCTTTTGAGAACTTGGGAAAATGTAATTAAACTCTACATTTACATCAAGATTTTTTTACATTTTGGAATCAGTAACGTGTCCCAAAGAGACATACTCTCTGTTCCACATTGAATTTGCTGGGATCTGGCCACCCAGCCAATAAATAGTGTATTTAAGTGTTTTATTTTCTCTCCTCTCTCCCAGGAACACAAAGTCACAGTCCTGTGGTGCCTGGCTTCCTTGTGTTGAAGGAAGACTGCGCCACATGTTGCGTTGCGGTTAACCAAAGCAGACCACTTTAAAAGATCTCAAATGGATGCAAACCATCTTGAACTAATCCTCTGGTTGAGGATGAGAGAGAAGACATGACCTGGTGGATTGATTACTTCACCACAGATAGCATCTGTGTAACCTGGGCTGGTTACATGGTGGTAGACCACAGTGACCAGCTGCTGCTTGCGTATCTGTTGGTATCCATTAGAAGTGGTCAGTTCCTGACAACTCTGTTATGTTAGAGAAGGCAGATTTGACTATGAGGGCCAAACAAATGCATGTGAAGAGCTAAAAATTTGACAGAGATTTGAAAGGGTGAGATTAAATTGCAGTCCACATTTGAACTCTTTGAGTTATCACAGACACTATGTCACTGAGTGAGGCAGGGACACTTCCTGATCCCTGTAACCCACAAAGCTTTGGAGTACACATGCAGTGCAGCCCTGAAATTCTCTTGACATTACCCGACAGATGTCCGTGAGAACCCAAATACCCACCACAGACATTAGCCAGTCCTAAACCTGTGATGATGGATTGCACCAATATGTGAATAGGATAGCCAGTACTTGAAGTGCAAGTCCTTTGTGATGCTTTATCCACGTAGGTCCTTCAACTGAACCACAAAAAGTATTTCCAGTAGTGCAAACGCACCTGAAGAAAAATTAAGGACAACTGTGGGAAATATCCCAACCTGATTCTCTTGAACTTATCCTGTGTTCACAGCTTTTGTGTACCGTTTCCCTCGGAAAATTCATCTCAACGTTCAGCGGGGAAACTGGTCCAGCGCATGCGATCACCCAGTTTGCTGTAGGGATGTTTGGTGTGTGGAAACAGCTAACCCTTTAAAAAAAAAGAGGTCAGCTGGAAAGTCAGACGTTCTCTTTACTGTACGAGTGGGGTCGCTGAGCTTGCTAGCCAACCACTGCTTTCAGTAGTAAGTTGCCTTGCCCAGAACTTACTTCTCACCAAGCCCATTTATTTGAGTCACAGTCAAAAGTGCATTTTACTCTTTCTTCACTACTGTGTGTTTCAACATTCAGCATTTTAAGGAAAGTGTTTTAAGGAAAGTCAGCGTCAGTACACTGGCTTTATTGCACCTGGCCTACAAAAACTGTAACACAGGTCTTTATTCATGCTAAACTTTAAAAAGTTACTTTAAGCAACTTCATGTGTTTAACAGGATTAAATCTTACAAAATAACCAAAAAAGAAAAAAAAAAAAAACCAAAACAAAACAAAACACTATGACTTCATGTCTGAAACATCTGTGTTGTGTTGAAGAGATATCAACTGTTGTTGATTGAGGGCTGGGTTGTACTGTTTGTCTAATGCAAGTTTGCACCACAAGATGGTGCAGTGAGTCAATACAGTATAAGCTTTATCTCACCAGGCTAGTCAATGAGAACACATTATGCCTTTTACAGTGGCGGCTTGTAAAAAGCAAAGCCTCCTGAGGAATTGTGAGTAGTTAATAGAAATATCAAAAGTTAAATAATTAGCAGCACATATCTGAAAATGCACACACCCACTTTTGAATAACCATCCAACACTTCTTCTTCGTCTTCTTCTTCTTCTTCTTTTGGCTGCTCCCGTTAGGGGTCGCCACAGTGGATCATTTATGAATCCGCATACTTGATTTGGCAAAGTTTTTACGCCGGATGCCCTCACCATTTACCCGGGCTTGGGACTGGCACTAGGAGTACACTGGCTTGTGGGCCCCTGTGGCTGGTTTGAATAACAAACCAACACAAAGCAGAAAAAACATGCTACATAAAGTAATGCATTTAATAACACAGAGATATGTGACAAAGGAAATGCCTAGAATTTGGCCAGTATGCCTCTGCCCTAAATCTGACCCTGTGGGACCTTTATGTTTGACCCCACAATCTCGTAAATGTCATCAGATCCTAGGCATTAACCACAACAAGTCTACAAAAGATCCAGCAAACAAGTCAGCTCCTGTAGTGGTAAATTTGTGAACTTTCCTATTGGTCTTTAATTTCTTCCACTTATCAGATCAATTATAATGAGTAGCCACAGAAATTTTGATAAAAAATCATACAACTGAGGCAGCTCCTGCAGACGTATGGACGGGCAGACAACCTAAAATCTTAATTCCTCTGTGGTGGATCCATAATTAAAGGAAAAATCTGAACCTTTGACCCCTGCACTTATATTAGGAGTAGCATTTTGTTAGCAGCTTACAGCTGCACTTGTTCTCTAACAGGGAAAGCTCACCGCAAATCAATACAAAGCTTTTCTGAATGATTGCCTTCATCACATGATGAAACGCGCCTCACTTTATGAGCGTGTTCTCATCAGGATAGGCGTCATTAAATGGTTTAATGAGTATGAAAATGATGTGAATCATATGCTCAGGCCTTCACAGACACAACCCGATTGCAACCCAGTTGAACACCTATGGGAGATTTTTTTTTTCCACCACCATATTTAAAACCAGGCTTGATGATGGGGGGAGGAAACTGCACCACAAATGGGCAGATGTTGATGATCCAGTTGAGGCCTCTCTTACACAGCGAGAAAAACTGATCACATTATTGCAATAAAAAAGCCAGTGTATGTGTCTTTCTTTAATACAACAAAATTTCATCAAGTTTCATTGACCATAATGTGGTTATGAGCTTGATACAAGTATTGCCTGACTGCCCCCTAGTGTAAGCCCATGGCGTGGCAGGTTTAGTGTGCTCCATTCAGTCTGTAGGATAAATCAAGGTTTTCACTGTGACAAACCTGCATGGAATTGTCATATCTTTGCACTTTGCACAGCCGGTTTTATCTGACTGTTTGGGGTTTCTTGCCTGTGAGCTTTGTTCTTCTTCATCTAAGTTCCAGTAGCAGAAGATAAAAGCTGCAGTAACCCCAGAAGTAACAGTAACAACAGTAACAAATGCATTAACAAATAAGAACACCGGCCCAAAACCAAACAACAGCGGAGAATTTACTCACTGGCCACTTCAATCAGTGTATTGAGTCAACTGCATATTGATGCAAATATCTCAACAGCCAATCACATGGCAGCAAGTCAATGCATTTAAGCATGTAGACATGGTCAAAGCGACCTGCTTAAGTACAAACTGAGCATCAGGATGGCAAAGAAAAGTGACTGACGGGCTGGCATAATTATTTTAAACACTGCTGATCTACTGGAATTTTTCCTGCATGACCACCTCTAGGGTTTAAAAAGAATGGTCTGAAAAGAATAAAAAAATATCAAGTGAGCTGCAGTTCTCTGGGTGAAAATATCTTTTTCATGCAAGAGGTCAGAAGAGAATGGGCACACTGCTTTGAGTTTATGGAAAGACAACAGCAGCTCAAATAACTACAGTACTTGTTCCAACCAAGGTATGCAGAAGAGCATCTCTGCACGCACAGCACATCACACCTTGAAGCAGCTGGGCTACAGCAGCAGAAGACCACACTGGGTGCCACTCCTGTCTGATAAGAACAGGAAACTGAGGGTACAATTCACAAGGGCTCACCAAAATTGGACAACAAAAGACTGGAAAAATGATGCTATTTTTGCTGTGATGTTCAGATAGTTGGATCAGAATATGGCGTAAACAATGAGAAAGCAAAGATCCACGCTGCCTTGTATCAATGGTTTTTGCTACTGGTGGTGTAATGGTGTAGGGGGTATTATCTTGGTACATATGGGGCTCCTTAGTACCATTTGGACAACCTGAGTGTTGAGTGTTGCTGCTGACCATGTCCATCCATACCCATCCTCTGATGGGTTGCTTCCAGCAGGATAAAGCACCATGTCACAAAGCTCAGATCATTTCAAGCTGGTTTCTTGAACATGACAGTGAGTTTTGCTGTAGTCAAATTTCCTCCACAGTCACCAGATCTCCATCCAGTGGAGCACTTTGTGATGTGTTGGAAGATTCTCATCATGGATGCGCAACCGACAAATTTGCAGCAACTAGGTGATGCTATCATGTTAATATGGACCAAAATGTCTGAGAAATGTTTTTAGCACCTTGTTGAATCTATACCATGAAGAATTAAGGCAGTTCTGAAGGCAAAATGGGGGCAAACCCAGTACTATCCAGTTGTATGTAATGCAGTGGTGAGTGTATAACCTCTAAATCAAGTCAGTTTTTTACATGGTCCATCTAAAGAAAGGAGTTTTATAATCTATACAGCTGATTTGGATAAGAAAAAATAAAGAAACGGATATTTCAATAAAA
>VUQH01051631.1:0-16591 GCA_015106775.1 Etroplus canarensis | reverse complement strand
CCTGCAGTCAGTTGAGACTGAAGAAGTCACTTGGATGAGTGATGAAACGTTTCTCCCACGGAAAACCTTACGTCCAGATGAACAGAATCAACTTTTGAGGCATACATTGGAAAAATGAAAAAGAAAAACTTTCTTTGTTTGGAACACAAATACCAATAAAAACATAGTTTTTATGTTTAAACTATTTGTTATTCCATGGAGTAGCTGTGTAACTGTCTACACTTGGCCTGCACCCCGCCCTCTGTGACAACACCGCAGTGATAGGATGCATCACTGGCTGAGACGAAGCGGCCTGCAGGAGGGAAGTGGCCAGTCTGATTGCATGGTGTGAGGACAACAACCTCAACCTCAACACAGACAAGACAAAAGAGATAATAGTGGACATGAGGAAGGAGAGGAGACTTCATCAGTCACTGTTCATTCAGGAACTTGATGTGGAAAGGGTGAGCAACTTCAAATATGGCATCTACTTCAGTGAGGACCTCACCTGGACACTTAACACCACACAGCTGGTTAAGAGGGCTCAGCAGCAGCTGTACTTCCTGAGGAGGCTGAGGAAGCTTGGTATGTTGTCTAAAGTAAAGTAAGTAAAGTAAAATTTTATTTGTATAGCACCTTTCAAGATAAAAATCACGAAGTGCTTCACAGAAAAGTGAAGACATAAAAACAAAATTTAATCAAAAGCAAATTTAAAAAGATAAGTTTTTAGCTGTTTTTTTTTAAAGAGACCACTGAGTCCACAGATCTCAAGCTCAGAGGAAGAGATTTCCAGAGTCTCGGGGCCACTATTGCAAAAGCTCTGTCGCCTTTCGTTTTCAGCCTCGAGTGATGGACAACCAGCAAGCCCTGATCACATGACCTCAGGGACCTGCTGGGGATGTAAGGATGTAAGGATGTAAAAGTTCACTTATGTATGTTAGTGCCTGTCCAAAGCTCTAAATGTCAAAGTCAGAATCTTAAAGTGGACTCTGAATTTAATGGGGAGCCAGTGCAGCTGGATCAGCAACGGTGTAACATGCGAGTACTTGGAAGACTTGGTCAGAAGCCTTGCAGCAGCGTTCTGAACAACCTGCAGACATTCCAAGGAGGCTTTACATAAACAAGTGAACAAAGACTTACAGTAATCCAAACGAGATAAAACAAATGCATGTATAATAATTTCCAGTTCAGAACGTGACACAATGGGACACAACTTAGCAATATTTCTCAAGTGATAAAAACAGGAATGAACCAGAGATTTGACATGATTGTCCAAAGTCAGAGCTGAGTCAAAAGTGACACCAAGGCTCCTGATAGAAGGCTTGGCAAATTTGGCAAATTTAGAAAGAGGACCTAAATATTCCAAAAATCTTAGGCACAGATTTTTCAGGAGCACAAACAATGACTTCGGTTTTCTCCTCATTAAGTTGCAGAAAGTTGTCAGCCATCCAACCTCTAATGGAGTCTAAGCACCTATGCAAAATCTGTAGCTTAGAAACATCTTGGGGCTTAAAGGAGATATATAGCTGAATATCATTTGCATAGCAGTGATAAGAAATATCCTTAAAAGTGCTCAATAAGTGGTGAAGAGGGAGTAGATACAACAGAGATCCTCAGCAACTTCTACAGATGCATTGTTGAGAGTATCTTGACCAGCTGCAGTGCTGTGTGGTATGGCAACATTACCGCTATGGACCGCAAACGTCTGCAGAGAGTGTTGAAAACAGTTGAGAACATCATCAGGAATCCACTGCCCTCTCTGCAGAGCATCTACTACCACAGAGTCCACAGGAGGGCTGCCTTCACCCTCACTGACCCCACCCACCTCCAGCATGGACTCTTCACAGTTCTACCCTTGAGCTGGAGGTACAGAAGTGTCAAATGCAGGACCTCAAGACTAAAACACTCCTTCTTTCCCACTGCCATCAGACTCCTAAACAGCTTATAGGAGTTCATAATCACAGACTACCTCATGTTACTACACCTGATTGTTTACATTTTCAGCTGCCATGCATAACTAAACCCTTAATGGTTTTTGAACAATAGTACATAGTTTCACAGTTTATGTTTATGTTTATACTTCTGTTGTATCTGTCACATACTGCCCTCTCAAATGGTCTTAATTTTCTTATTGTACACTTACATTTTCAGTTACCGTGCATAATTTTGCACACTTAATGCCTTCGGCACAATATGTACATCATTTCATAGTTATGTTTATATTCCTATTGCATCTGTCACATGCTACCTTCTTAATTGTCTTACTGCATACTGTTACATTTTCAGTTGCCATGCACAACTGCACACTTACTGCTTTCTGCACAGTATGTATAGTGTTGCATAGTCTGTCTATATATATTTTTATATTACAAGTTACATGCTGCTGTAAAAAAAATTTTTATATTATTGTATTGTATATTGAATGTTATTACTTTTCTTCTTCTTCTTTCGGCTGCTCCTGTTAGCGGATCACCTTCCTCCATCTCACCCTATCTCTTGCGTCCTCTTCCCTCACACCAGCAGTCTGCATTTCTTCCTTCGCTACGTCCATCAATCTTCTCTGTGGTCTTCCTCTTCTTCTCCTGCCTGGCAGCTCCATCTTCAACATCCTTCGTCCAATATATCCACTATCCCTCCTCTGAACATGTCCAAACCATCTCAGCCTTGCCTCTCTGACTTTGTCTCCAAACTTCTCAACCTGAGCTGTCCCTCTGATGGACTCATTTCTAATCCTGTCCGTCCTGGTCACTCCCAGCGAAAATCTCAACATCTTTAACTCTGCCACCTCCAGCTCTGCCTCCTGTCTTTTTGTCAGTGCCACCATCTCCAAACCATACATCATAGCAGGTCTCACTACTGTCTTGTAAACCTTCCCTTTCACTCTTGCTGCTATCCTTCTGTCCTTCTGACACTAGGCTCTACCCACTCCACCCTGCCGGCACTCTCTTCTTTACCTCTCGTACTCTGTCTGTTGCTTTTATGTGTAAATTTTGTATTATTTCGCATTCATTGTGGACAGCAAAGTGAGAATATCATTGCACGGGGAAATGTGTTTCCTTACTGTGCATGTGACACTAAAACTTTATTAGATTTGATTTGACATGGAGAGGACATTGTGCCGACGTGTGTTCACAACCGTGCACTAACCAGATAGTTGTGGTTGTTTTAAAAATGCAAAGAAAGATGTATTTAATTCCTTCTTCGATACAGTCTGATCTACATGCCTTACTGTACTAGAGCCGGTCTGATCCAACCTCTTTTGTCTGCAGCTCAGTTTTTGATGTCGTACCAGTTTCAATCACGTTTGTTGGGAATCCATTAATTATTGTTATTTTTATTAATGTAATATTAACGGCTGTAATTGTGAGCCGAGGCCCCCCAAAAGGTCCGATCCTAGAATCGCCCCTGAGTATGAAGTTTTCCGTGTCCAGTGACGTCACGTAAACAGAGGGGTGGAGCTAAACATTAAAAATAAAGCTCACTGTTGTTACCGTTTGCACTTTTGAAGATTCTGGAGCCTGTCTTAGTGGAGTGAAAACATTCGGCTCTGCTTCCCTTGCATCTGACTGCTGCGAACTAAAGCGAACAGTTCGCTACGCTGAACTGCTAGTGGACGTCATACGAAAGCGGAAGATCTGTCAGTTAGTGCAGCTAAAGTAGTTAGCTTGACGAGCGGCTGCTGGAGCGTTACACGGTAGCGGGTAGCAGCTAGCGGGCTAGCTTGCTCCCTTTGCTGTCATGACTGGAGTTTGTCGAGATTTCAGCGTGTAAGCGAGAACATCTACCAGTTTGTTAGCTTTTAGTCGTCCGGCAGCAGTTTGTGGTCCCTCCGAGACTCGACTTTGAGCATTGACAGGTCCGAACTAGCCTGCAGCTGAGGTTCCAGCCGGCTGGAGAGAGCTCACTTTACACACCCCGGACTTCCCGATGAGATGAGAGAGAGAGCAACGCTGCCAAAGCTTTTAAATAAGACGTCTTAACTTGGCTGACAAGGACTGTCACCCTTTCGCTTTGCCAAAAACTAAGTATCCGTCAAGACTGCATAAATGCTGACTGACAGCAGGTAACGAGAGGATATATTTTCACTGTAGTATTTATTACAGGATTATCATACAAAAACACACCGAGCATTACTGTCGCTGTCATTAAACACAGATTGTAGGAATCCAACCCCTAGAGAAAATCTTAATGGCTCCATACAGAACCCAGTCAGAGAATGTAAATTTGCGTGGTTTCATAGTGGGAGTGCCACATGCCTGATCATGTAACTCTCTCACTGTGTGTTGCTATTTCTGGTTCCTCTTCATGTTTTCCCTTTCGATACTCTTTGCTTTCTCTCCCCCTCCCTGCATAATTTCTGTCACACAATCTCTCTGTTCCCTCCATTGCTATTTTGACAGGAAGAGACACCATAGCTGTGACAGTGAGGAAGACCAGCAGCTGAGACCTCAGGCCAAGAGGTCAGGAGGAGGTCCCTCCCTGATTGTGTCAGATTTGGACTCAGAGGTGAGACGGTCGCACTTGTGATGCAAGCCTCTGTTTCCTTTTGCAGGTTTAGTAAGTGTCTTGGCATCATATGCAATGCACCACTGTTGGGAGAAGCTCAGAATGTCTTATTCATAGCCTCTGCATCCATCCCTCAAGCTGCTGTTCAGACCCTGTCTCTGCTCTGTATTTGCAGTCTTCCAGCAGTGACAGTAGTAATGGGATCAGCAGTCCAGAGAGAGCAATAGTGGCCACCACCCGGCCATGCATACACAGCCACAACAGCCGCATCACCCAGGACCCGGTCAGCCCAAAGCCTGAAGACTCTGCCAGCTCCTTGCAGCATGGTTTCCATGGCGACGGAAGAAGTGTCTCATACGACTATATCAACAGAGTCCTGAGGGAGGCGCACTTCAGCAGTCTGCAGACTAGAGGCCGACCTGGCTCGACATGACCGTGACCTCCAACACCCTCTCCTGACCTTTTGTCCCTCACTCATCAGTGTCGACACAGCTGGCATGATGGATCCTCCCTGAAAGCCTCAATGACACCATCGGGTCAGGTGCAAGGGGATGATGTGTGGGGAGCAGGGTCGCAACAGTATGAGAGTTTCACAATACAATAACTGTCTCAGAAAATATCATATTATAATATTATTATTATCATCATTGTTATTATTATTGTTCATTACAGTGATTCCGAAAGTAATTTTTTGGTTTAACAAAGCAGATGTACATGGTATAACTATCAGTTTTCATACCGTGGTATAACGTGAAACCAGTATACAGCTGCAACCCCAGTGGGCAGGTTTACAGATTCTGAACTCATCCCCACTCAACATATGTACCATTTGTCAAGACCATAAGCACATCGCCTTTCCATGGCCCAGCCACTGTGGTTTTCTGTGCAGTGTTGATGTGTATGTGTGGATTTGTGTGTATGTGTGTGTGCATGCACCCTGTGCACTTTATGAAGAGGTCTCCTTCTCTTTACATGCGTGCGTTGATGCGTGGACATTTTCATTGGTGCTAATCACAAGAAAAGTGTGATGATGATGATCCAAAGTGCTTGCAAAACTTAATAAAGCTAAGCACTTTAATCTATAACTCTCTGTTTACTCTTGACTGGCATAGTCAGCCACATGTTTGTATGAGTGAAGTGGGAGAAGTCATGTGATGGATGCCAGCGAATTCAACCCTAAGGAGCACGATCAACACAATCCAGTTGAAAATATATTTTAGGCTTTATTTGTTTTCTCTAACCAAAGCTGTAAAGTTAGTGTACTATTTTTTTTGCAGCTGCTGTCTAAATGAATCTCAAAAGTCTAAATGTGGTAGGTCAGTGAGTTTAAGGTGATGGAAGAGATTCCTCATGCGTCTTTTGGCCAAAATCCAGCCTTAGGTTAAACCCTGGTTAATTATAGGTCTGTAAGTAGGCACTGAGGAGAGTGCAGCTCAGGCAGCAGCACTCTCAACACAGAGCTTCTAACAAAAACAGACTCTTTAAAAATAATTTAGAACCTGGTGTTTACTTGTTCCACATTGTGCATCTGTGTGTCATAAGCCTGTCAGCCATACTTATTTATGGATGGTTTAATATGACCAGTACACTGTGTTGCAAATAAAATGCGATGTAAAAGTGATTCATATGTAATTTCCCAAATCATTTGACATTGAAATAAAGTGTTGCTAAAAGTGATGTCTGCAACATGTCAACTTAAAAAAACAACACATCAAGAATATAGAGTAGTATAGCGCTGTAACAAAAATACAGCATGTTTTATTGTTCTTGTGCATGTTGAACAGCATGGCTTGTGTTCACTCAACCAAAACACATCAGTGGTGTTCATTAAAGTACCATCAAGTTGGGTTACGATTTAGGCGTGTAGTTTGAACCACATTCTGCTGCAGTAAAGTACGTAACTGAAATATCCGGTAAAACAATGAAGGCGAATGGAAACGAGAAATCAGATGGCTGCGGAGGTTTCATCAAACTTACACTGGTTATGCACAGAGAACAGCTCAAATTCCTGCATTAGGTTTCCCATAATTTTTAATCATGCACTCTACAATAACTCTCATGGGCACATTTTACAGGGCAGACATAATAAATAATTTCTAAATTAACACTTCCAACATTTACAACGACTTAATAGCTTAGTACCAAAATAATGGAAGACAACTCTCATTTGTAGGTTTGAGTTTATAAGAAAAGCGATTGTAGTGCAAACTTCAAATCGAGGGGTTCTCCCCTCAGAGGTTCAGGGCGTGTTGCAGAGGTGGAAGTTGTTACTTGAAAGAAATCCTGAGATAAAAGAACCATCGCTCCTGCCCAGCAAAGCCAAAACACAGTAACTACACAATATTTTATTTAAATCAAGACCTAAATCTGACTTTTGGATGCCTTATTTGACCATTTAAATATTATACCATAGGAGTCTGCAATTTTTAGGGAAAAACAGAAAAAGTAGCAGCATTGGGTACTGCCAGCTCCTGAACTAATCATGGATAAAGCTTGATTTTGCTAAACAGGGTTGCAAATGATGCAGGCGCTACAACAAGAGACAACTTGGTGAGTGGACCAGCCTTCTTTAGCAGAAAGGTGGTATCTACTGCCTGCCAGACTTTGGTTTGGACTTTTATTTGAATATCATTCCTTTAAAACGTTGGCTCAGTATTCCAGACATGGATTAATCCTCACTGTAAACCATAAGCATTTTTCCCCATTGGAAGTAGTTATTGATGTTTACTTCTAGGCTTAATCTGTGTCTGTGAAACATACTGAAAATGTGTTATTAGATGTTTTCCTTGCTAGATAGATAGCTGTCAGTTTTGTGCAAAGTCAGTGACAATGAATAAAGGAGACCTATTACAAAATGTTCCTTTGGCTTCTCCCTTGTATTCTACCCAAGGGGTCGCCACAGTGGATTAATCCACAATGGTAATTAGACAGAGGCTTTACACCAGACGCCCTTCCTGATGCAACCTGTTATGAACCTTGTGTCCCTACCTGGAATCAAACCAGTGACCTTTCACTTGTAAGGTGAATATGTTTTCTCTAATTCATTACCATTATACACAGTGTTATTACAGTGAAAGCTTGAAATAATATGGAGGTCAGCGTATGTTCAAGTAATGAGCCCAAGTCTCTTATTTCACACTGCACCAAACATACTTTTTTCCCTACTCGTCTCTGTATGATGCCATTGAGAGCACATATTGCTAATACAACCACATGTAGATACACAGCCCTGGCTGTGATCAAAGAAGAGCAAAAAGACCTTGCATCAGCCCCAAGGCCCAGTGTGAGATAAATAAAATATTATTTTGAACTGTGATGTCATGCAAAGCTACTTTAGAATCCAGGAATAAAAATATGGAGGTGAAAATTAGCATAATAGTCCCCCTTTAACAATTAGGTTTTATTTTTAAAAAAGTTACAGTTCTCTAATTTTCAGGGTTTCTGTAGTTACTGTTCTGTGACTTTGGCAGGCAGAGTAAAAACCTCTAATCCAACTTTACTAGTTAAATACTTTAAAAATAAACCACACCCCAACAAACAACACAGATCACAGACCAGTTTCTGACGTGACAAACCATTCATGGACTGACCTCATCTGTAGTTTCAAAGGGCTACAATTAATAGTCCTAAATCTCTGTCTTGGCCCAGTTTGCTGCTTAACAGCTTCTGAGGAGGCACACAGATTAAAAAAAAACTGAATTAGAATCTGCTATCTATATACAGGAATTCACAACCTAACCAGTCCAATCTTGGTTTGGATTAGGAATACATTTCCAATAGGATAAACACATAATGACATCATTGGTATAAAGTACAACAGCTCTAGCTTAAGAAGGTTGGTTTGCGGTCAAAAGTTGAGAAAGGAGAAAGCTGATACTGTCTGGCTGCTATCAGAGGCAACCAAACTGCAACGTGAGGGAGGCTCCTCACTGGTTTTACTGATGCTCGCTGAAGATGAGTTGACTGGGCAGTCAGATTTATGCACAGTTTGAATCTCCCTTAAGCTACCCTCTCTTTTGTCCATCTCTGTTTGGGATGTTTCTTTTTCACACAGCTGCCTCCCCTTGTTTACCAGCTCCATACCACTGAACAGGGACAGTCTGCTCTGATGGTGCGGTTCACTCTGGGGTTCACATGAAGCCACGGTGCTTATGTCTCTAATTAGCTCTGGATCTTCAGCAGCCAGTTCTCTCTCATCTGTCCTGACTGGTTGTACCTGATTTTCTGCTAGTTCTTGTCGAAGGGGAAAAACTTTCTCCTTGGAGTTGCTCTGCTCCTGACTAGGAAGGGGACATGGATGCTTTGGTGGTTGGGTGACACCTGCACATGAGGTGTCAGGCTGATGAAGTTTGAAATTGGTGTTCTCAACCAAGTGTGTTGGCAGTAAATTGCTTGAAGATGTGTGAAGCTGATTCACTGTTGCCTGAGGGCTGCTGTTCACTACATCCTGCCTGGTAGCATGTAGAGATCCGCCCATCAAAGCCTCAAACTGTCGCAAGATCTGGCAAGAGGAGATAAGCAGAAAAAAGGGCACCCTTATTTTGAGCATCATCTGGTTTTGTCCTTGCAGGGTGCAGCTCTCTCCTTCAGCTTCATTTACCTTGGTGGCTTTGTTTGCCACAGGTCCTGGAGGCCCCTCACTCAGCTGGTGAAGTCTATGCTGTGTGGCTCCAAACATTTGTTCCAGAGAGAGGAGGTCAGAGGTCATTAAGCATGCGACAGCACACAGCACCCGCTGCAGGATGGGACAACACTATGATCAGACAGAAATCTAAATAAAGGAAACTGATTATCAAGTCTTTTAACTGTTACCATCTTAATGGTGTAGGAAGGATCTTGAAGCTTGCATGATAGCAACTCCACCACAACCTCACAATTAAGAGTGGAGCACCTGACAGAAAAAAAAAGACTGAAATGAGACCAGAAGGCCCAACAATTAAAGCCACTGTCACACCTTAATGATTTAACAAGCGTATGCCAACATAAGAAAAAAATCTGCAAACACACTGACCTACGTTAATTAGGTTCTAGGTAAGTTTTGTATAAGTTAAGAGCATGCTGAAATATGCTGGTATATGTTGTAGCATGGCAAGGTTGCTGGAAAATTTTGAGCATGCACAAAATCTCCGACGTTTGCCAGCATAAGGCTCATAAGTCCTGCATACGCAGACCATATGTTGCAGATACTTTATGCATACATAGACTCATGTTACTCATATGTCGAAATACGTGGAGCTAATGTCTAGCATACCCACAATGTATTAATAACCTACGAGCAACGTATTTTTAACATAGGTGTAACATATATCAAACTTACCTCCAATGGATATTGATGTTTGTAGACGTATTTGACGTACTGACCGCGTTTCTAAGGTACAGCTACCATATAATTGCGGATGTGGTGCATTTAATGAAAATGGTATAAATGCGATTCAAGTTGTGAATGCCAACAATACACTAACGCGCATATATGTATATATATATATATATATATATGCGCCAGCGTTTTACAGGAATTTGCATAAGCTTGTTAAATTGTCATGGTGTGACAGGGCCTCAAGATAGGATAGGATATACCTGGGAACCTGGGAAATTGGCTGTGTTACAACAGCCAAAACAACTAATACAACCGATAACAAAACAGCTGAACGTAGGAATGGGTCAAGAAGAAAAATTACACAGAAGGAGCACAATGAAATAGAAATTAGAAGAAAATGAAGTAAAATAAAAGATGAATAAGTTAAAAAAAAAAAAAATCAGCTGAAGCTTCTGTATTCTCAGTGGGATTTTAGTGCACTGACTCTTTGATGAAGTGTTGGCTCTCCTCTCTAGACAGGAAAACTTTGGAGCCTTCTGTCAGTCTGTTAATCAGTGCTGTCTCCTGACCACAATCCCCCAGCTGCAAGGCTTCCACCCTGGAAACCACACACAGTTTGAAAGGGGAGGCAGCAAACAGGTAGAAAGTGTGGGTTATTTGGTGCCTATGATGCTCAAGAAAAGCCTATACTGTATAGAAAAACTGAGAATGTGCAAAGGCGACCATAAAATAGCATAGTCAGAATTAAACTGCACACAGGACGTTAAGAGATTCATCTATATAAGCTCCTAAATGCCACTTCTTTTAGAAGCTAGTTTAAAAAACTAAAACCCTCTTCAAATATTACAAATTTTCTGAGAATCAGGTCTGGATGTCTGTAGTTTCCCTTTTTCACGTGTATCACACGACAGATTGTCTGTTGGAAATATTCCATTACACAGACTCTGTGAGAGAGCAAGATAAAGTCTGTGTAACATCCAGTCCAAGTCTCATGTACAGCTAGTCTGGTGATGTCTACAAACGAACAGGGCTGCAGTGCATGTGTGAAAAAGGCACGACTTTGACACTGACCGATCTGATAGGTCCCCGCTGCTCTCTCTGCTGGCCCCTGATTGGCTCCCTGTGCCACCTGATTTGCTGCCCACAGAGGCCCTGCTATTTGCAGCAATGTCCTGAGAGGAGTTGTGAGAGGAGCTGTTGCCGCTGTCCGTCTCTTCCCAGCCACCTCCTACCTGCCCTGGGCACCGCTTAGTCACTGTTGAGTGAAGAAACATAAGGAAAGGCTTATTTACGAAAATCTGCTTGCTACAAAGGCTTCAGTTTTTACTTTTTTCCCCTTCTGCGTCATCAAAATGTGTAACTGTACCGGCTTAATTTCTGGTACATTTCAGATTCCAGCACACATATGATGTCTGACCTTTGGGTCTACAAGCAGGGAGGTTATAGGCACAAGCTGGCACAGCCACCTCTATGGGTGCAGAAGGTGCCACTACGGCCCGGTAATGGTTATCATGGAGACGGATACCCTGGTGCTCAGTAGGGGGAAGGACAGCGCTGGCCACCACCTCAGCAGCTTTTTGGATCTTATCCAGCAGTGAGTCACTGCCTGCTGGAAGGCACAGGTAGAGACATTTACAGACAGAATAAGCTTGATTTGTGTGTATCATGCAGTGTGCTTCACTTACCTGTCCCCTGCTTTCCTGGACTGTATCCAAAACCCTGCATTCCTGACCTGTGGGATGTCGCTGATCCCATACCTAAACAGAAGAGAACATTTGACACATTATAAAATTCAGTGATGAACACCATCCTTTCTAGAGATACACATTCTCTTCGATTATTTGTTTATTACAGAACAACTGAGGTCACACCAATCAGCAACCAGAGAGTGTGTACACATGCATTTGGTTCCAAACAGTTAAATTGGGTTGAATATTTGGGTTCCAAGTGAGTATCCCAGTAATGTAGTTATTTACACATTCACCTTACAAGCAAACGGTCCCTGGTTCGATTCCAGTTGGAGACACAAGCCCCTCTCATCATGGAGGGTTGCTTCAGGAAGGGCATCTGGCATAAAACCTCTGCCAAATTACCAATGCACAGTAATCTACTGTGGCTACCACTTGGGGAGAATACAAGGGAGCAGCCGAAGATAAATTTCATTTTATTTGCGTTCCAAGTGAAACACCCAAAGATTTAAAGCCCGATAGCAAATTGCTCATTGCTTTTATCAGTGAATATTCTACTTTCTAATTTTAGGTTGCCATTTTTAATAACTGGCCATGTACAATAATTAACAAAATGAAAATAAAGCCAAAATTTTAATAGTTTAAATTCCTTAATGTAATTCTCTTGAATTTGAGTAAATATTAGATACACTACTACATGCTGGGTGCACTCGCACAGATTTTTGTCTCTTAAAGCATAATTAGCTCTCTTATCTGAACTGTCTGGCCCTCGCGATTCCCAGGACACCTA
Source organism: Etroplus canarensis (assembly GCA_015106775.1). Classification (NCBI taxonomy): domain Eukaryota; kingdom Metazoa; phylum Chordata; class Actinopteri; order Cichliformes; family Cichlidae; genus Etroplus; species Etroplus canarensis. The sequence continues at coordinate 4,311 of VUQH01051631.1, read as the reverse complement.
AGTTCAACTTCAATCTCAGCAGAGGTCTCATTAACCAGGATAACCGAAAACACCCGTCAGTCAAATTGAACAAGCAGATTTAGTAGAATGAATCATACTTATATGAAGTATCATTTTATGATGAGTACTGTGTATAGTTACAGTTAACAAATGTGTGTTATTACTTACCCATTGTTGGGGTTGCTAGGTTAAATGAAGAGATGCTGCTTTTGGGGGAAATTACATCTGTAAAAAGTAGCCGGGCCACTTCCTGTAAATGTATAAATAATCAGTAATTAAAATAGTTAAAATCTAAATTACCTGGCATTTACACACACCAGCCACTTTATTAGGTACACCTTGCTAGTACCAGGTTGGACCCCCTTTTGTCTTCAGAACTGCCTTAATTCTTCTTATTGTTGACCACTCTCCGCAAACCCTAGAGATGGTTTTGCAGAAAAATCCCAGCAGATCAGCTGGTTCTGAAATACTCAGACCAGCCTGTCCAACACTAACAACCCCGCCATGCCACATTTCTTCCCCATTGTGATGCTCAGTCTGAGCTTCAGCAGACTATCTCGGTCATGTCTACATGCCTCAATAGATGGAGTTGCTGCAATGGGCTGATCAGACATTTGCATTAACAAGTAGCTGAAAAAGTGTGCCTAATAAAGTGGGAAGTGAGTGTATGTGTTATATATTATATTGAGATGATGACAAATTACAGCCTATGTCTTACCTGTGCTGTATTCCTCACTTTCTCGTATAGTGCTGTGCCATGGATGGGATCAGGAGGGCCACTGTAAACTTATAGAATAAAGATGACAAAACATGAATATTCAGGCAAGTTAGTAGCGGCAAAGTGATGAGAGCTGAAAATACAAGTCATGCAAAGTCTAACCTGATGCTTGCTGGATGAAGGTGGAGTTCCTTCTGAGTTCTGTCAGGAAATGGTTTGACCCATGACCACAGAGGTAGACAAAGATCTTCAGCACCTGAAACACCAGAAACAAGGACAGAACACAGACTTACTCACAAACATGAATGAAGACAATGCTTTAAAGTTATTGCAACATTTTTCATTATACAGTTTCATTAGAGTCAGCAGCTGTGACAAAAATAATGTGCTCACCTTCAGTTTGACATGACAGGACTCTACCTGTAGCCTCTCCAGGAGGTATTCTAACAGACACTGACCACAACCTGAAGACTCATGGGAGATTTCTACATTGAGATAGTAGTTAAGGACATCTTACTTCATCACATAATAACTATGTCTGTCTGATATTACCATGTTTAAAAACTAGATCTGTACATAAAAGTAAAATGCTAAAAACATTTGAGAAAAAACTGCAACAAAAATGAAAGTACAACACACTTTTATTCCAAATTTTGTCCAATCACATTCTTTTGGATTCAGATTATGAATTTTTAAACCATTTACTTTTGCTAAAAATGCTGCAAAATGTGTTTAGTGCATAAAGACATTTGACTGATGACCCACTTGAGAACTCTACAATTCTTCACGTGAAAAATTCTATATTTTAACTTACTGTAGCCATGTTTAAGGTATTTATCACAGTGACCACAAAATGCTAAATATACTTGCCAGCCACTTCATTAGTTACATCTTGCTAGTACTGGCTGGACTTCTTTTTTTAAAAACTGCCTTTACTCTTTGTGGCATAGATTCAAGAAGGTGTTGGAAACATTCCTCAGAGACTGTGGTCCATATTGGCATGACAGCATCACACAGCTGCTGCACATTTGTCAGCTGCACATCCAAGATGAGAAGCTCCCATTCCAACACATCCCAAAGGTGCTCAGTTGGACTGAGATCTGATGACTGATGACCATATGAGTACAGTGAACTTACTGTCAAGTTCAAGAAAACAGTTTAGGAAGATCTGAGCTTTGTTACATGGTGCATTATCCTGCTGGACGCAGCCATCAGAAACCAGGTACACTGCGTTCATAAAGGGATGGACATGTTCAGCAACAATACTCTGGTGTGCCAAGAAAAAAAATATTCCCCACACAATTACAGCACCACTAGTAGCTAACTGCTGAGACAAAGCAGGATGGATCCATGTTTTCATGTTGTTTATGCCAAATTCTGACCCTGCCATTTGAGTGTCACAGCAGAAAACGCAACCCATCAGACCAGACATTTTTCCAATCTTCTATTGTCCAGTTTTGGTGAGTCCGTGAGAACTGTAGCCCCAGGTTCCTGTTTTTAGCTGACATGATGGGCACCTGGTATTGTCTTCTGCTGCAATAGCACATCTGTTTCAAGGTTTAATACGTTGTGCACTATCGTCATTAAGGGCTGGACATGGTCAACAACAAAACTCAGGTAGGCTGTGGTGTTTAAATGATATTCAAGTGGTACTAAGGGGCCCAAAGTGTGCCAAGAAAATATCCCCCACACCATTACACCACCACCAGCTGAAACAGTTGATACAAGGTGAGACTGATCCATTTGAATTACTGCTGCAATCCCATCAGCTCAGCCTGGACATTCTCCTCAGTCTTCTGACATCAACAAGGCCCAGAGAACTGCCGCTCACTGGATAACTTTTCTTTTTCAAACCATTCTCTGTAAACACTAGAGATGGCTGTGCGGGAGCTACTCAGAGCAGCCCATCTGATACCAACAACCATGCTCATACTTGTTCAGAGTCACATAAATCACCTTTCCTTCCTATTCTGATGCTCAGACTGAACCTCAGCAGATCTACACGCCTAAAGGCCCTGAATTGCTGCCATGTGATTGGCTGGTTAGATAAACCTAATGAAGTGGCCGGTGTGTGCATTCGACTATTGGGCCACAGAGGCCAGCAGGGATAAGGAGCTCTTGCAGAACCACAACATACGCAGCCAAAGGATACTCCCAATCTCCTGGAAAAGGTAGCCAGGGCAGGGGGTCTCATCATCAGCTGTAGCCTTCATCAGGGTGGGCACCTTGAACAGGCAGAGGAAATTGTGGTTTGCCACTTTAGTTTACTACAACACGATGTTTACACGAGCGGGCAACGTTAAGCTTTCACGGAACAACCTGAGGTGTCCAGAGAAACATACAGATGTGATGGTTAAGGCTGTTAGCTTGCAGGCTAAAGAAAGCCTTGGCTTCGCTCAACTTAACAGATTTAGAGATACGTCAAAGCTACGTGGTATTTAACATGCTGCTTTCAGCAGCTCGTTGTTGTAGGAGAAATTAACGAATGTAGACATGACTTACTTTCTGAAGAAAGGCTAATCGCTCCATAAATGTTGCCATGATTTAGCATTCCCAACTGCGGGTTACTCATCTTCTTCCGAGGTAGACCAGGGGAAGGCGGGGCTTAAAGTGACAGATAGCCAATCAGAGAACAGAAAGTATCGCTTTTTTAACTTTTTGGTTTAATATATTTATTACATAAAGTGGCCATTCATCAAGACACATTAGTATTGACATCTGATGATTTTGTTTGCAAGTGGGACACTTATTCAACCCCATCCCTTCTACATAAGTCTTTATTCGTTATTTATTCAGCTTCCTTACTGATACACAGCATTTATAAGCGTTGTATTTCTAATTATGAATAATTTATACGCTAAAATATAATCATATATCGTTTTTAGAACGCTATTATTTTACATCCGCGCATCCCTGACTCTATTGGCGTTCTGAGGTTTGATTGACAGGGAGATGAGCGAATCATATTTCAGAAGTTTATAGGGGCGGTCTTCAATATGGCGCTGCTTTGGGTTGCCATCAGTGCTTCATCTGTGGATTGACGTGCGTTTCTCGTTTAATTTTTGTTCAGTTACCGTTGATTTGAATAAAGTGTGAAACAGCGTTAGCTTGGACATACCGGTTCTCTTCTGTCGCTGCTTTTAAAAGCCCAGAGGACGCCTGTGAAGGTCCGAACGGCACCATGTCAGGGTCAAATGCGTGGAGTCGCAGCAGGGAGAAGATGAGACTTTTCCCGGAGCTTTTTGCTCAGTGTGCCGAGGAGGTAAGCCCAGGATGAGGGGATGCTGACATTTCTGAGCAGGGTAGAGCGCTTCAGGTCTCCACACGGGCACAGCAGCTCCCAATACAGGACATTTCTACTTTAAAGCTCTTTACAGTGTTCAAGCAGCAGTGCTGTTATTACATTATGCTGTTTAATATCAGGATCCTTCATTAATCTCAGGAGGAGGAGGGGGTATCTTGCTTTCCAGATGCTCCTTGAGATAGTCAAAAGTTTGGACACACCTCATTTAATAGTTTTTCTTTATTTTCATGTCTATTTACATTGTAGATTCTCACTGAAGCCATCAAAACTATGAATGAACACATATGGA